>JAQIWD010001362.1:0-12804 GCA_034694825.1 Anurida granaria
CGACTTGTAGTTCGTCCGCTAGCGTGTCTCGGACGGACAGACGGACAGACGGACGGACAGACAGACAGACAGACCAATCACATAAGCCCTGGCTCGGGCTAAAACCCAGGGCATTTACAGCTCAAAGAATCACGGGACCAACTAACTGGGAGTGTTTTTTAGATTAACCCGCCCTGGAAAAACCTTAAAAAAAACAATGTTAATATCCAACGACAAAGGCAGTGAGCGGGTTGGCTTGACGTTTCATTCTGGGAACTTCATTAATTTCAATTTTTACAAACACTCCTTCCAGTTTCTCAAAAGTTTTTTGCATTATCCAAATTCATGAGGTGAAGAAATTCGAACTTTGTTGTAACAAATTCTTCCAAAATTCCAAATTTTTCTAGAGTTGAGCATTCAAGATGTCCTGGCGAGCTCGGATGATTGAGGACTACGCTTACTTCCCAAAGCCTTATCCGTTTGGTCCAGGTCCTCCAAAGAACATGCCAAGGATAAGAAGTAAACCGAATAAAGATGCCCAAGTGGTTCCTACGAAATGTAAGGCATACTGATTTGGAGCTTAATAACTGAAATAATTGGAATCATTTGATCCAGCGAGTGTCTCAACATTGTCTGCAAATACCACAATGAGTGGCTTCCCACTGAAAGTTCGGCACAGACTTGAAGGGAAGCCAGAACCGGAGCCAGAGCCATTTGAAGAAATCACCCCATCACGTCATGCCCACTACACTTTTACTTTCGGCCTCTCCAAGGAAGACGAAGAGCAAGTCCGTTCTCAGCTTCCGTCCCGATTGGAATTCCTGTCCACGTCAGGACTTCGAGGTCAACCTTCATTTTCTTTGGGAAAACGCGCAAGCAACCCAAGCGCCATGATTTCTGAGAGATTGAAGAGAATTAAACAGTCTTTCCACAACTCCGACCAACTCCCACGTGTCTATCATCCAAAGCCATACTTCCAAGATTGGGGTCAAGCCGAGGTTGGGGGTAAGCAGCAGGAATGGGAAAGGGACGAGTCCGGCGTGATGCTCCAGTCGACACAGAAGATTTTCAATCATTCTGCACTCCACGAAGACTGGGATTCTTACTTTGAAGGCTTGGATGAAATGGACAGAAAGGAAGAGGGCAACGATGTCGGTCACTTGTCAATGGCTGAACTGAATCAAGCACGCGCCGCATTCCAGCCACCAATGCCAAAACCTTCCCGGCTGCAACCGAAAACATACTACGAAGTGGGCCCTGGCACTTCACGATTGGTTTCCGTGGTCAGTTTGAACAAAAATCGAACCATCAGCGCAGCTCCTTCTTCCCTGTCAAAAAAGTCAAGTAGGAAAGTCCGACTTGAACCGGATGTAACTATGTTCACCAAGTCACCCTCTCTGAACCCATCACATGCGGATAAAATCATCCAGAGGCAATTGCAAAAGGAGGCAGCAGCCTCTCCTATGACAAATGAGCAATACAGCAATCGCAAGAAGCAGCTCCTGGCAGCAGCGTTGCAGGCAAGCTAAATTCCAATTTTCGGTAGGACAATTATCGCTACAAATTTCTTATTTTCTTAACCATCTACAATTTTAGGTCTACGACCGTGATTTGCCGACGTATGAAGTAATGCCTGACATTCGGGACGAGGGTATACTGCTCTGGCTTTAATGTTAAAATGAAATCAAAATTATTTCCTATTTATATTGTCTAAAGCCCTCGAAGCCGAGGAACAGATGAAAGCAGTCTCCCGGCAAAACGTGATGGATTTACTCTATCACGCGTTGACGAACCAGTCGACAAGCATCAGTATGAAGTCGCCGTCCACAAGCCTCCACTTGAGCAACGCCCACTTTGCAGATCGAGGGAAACTGACGCCAATCTCTAGACCGCTTGACCAATTCAGTGTAAGTCCCCTCCCCTACTGAAAAGTTATGGTGAACGATGAAAATTTTGAACGGTTTCTCTAGGGTCCAGTCGTCTCAACAATTCTTCGTGAAATGAACGAGGATAGGGCGATTGGCACTAACTTCGCCAATCGTGAATTTGTCCAGGCCCAGGTTAACACGGGCCGAATCAGTCGACGCACTCCACAAGTTCGGAAACCGACAAAGGAAAGGATCAAGGCACTTCGGGCACTGGAAAATTATGACCTGAGCAAACTCCGACAGCGGAAATACATGACCCCGAAACCCGTCCTCACTCTCCTCTCTGTCAAGAACGCTGGAAATGTCGTCAGCAACTACAGCAGAATTGGTGGGACGACTGTCCCAGGAAGTTCGGCCCAATCTCCTCAACGATTCCAATTCCGAACTGATCAAGAAATGAACACCAACAGTAGTCACCCCGGTCGTGGCTCCTTCACTGGCTTGAGTAACCTCCAGACGCGAAACGAAAAGTACAATCATGGAAAGACTCCAGGAATTACTGCAGTGAACAAACCAAAGTTGTTTGGAAGTCACAAACGATATACTCATTGAGGAACAACAAGAGACTCCACAACTGGACAGTTTTTATTAATCCTTCCCTTCCAAATTCCGATGAGTGAATGAGTTGCAAATGAATACGAATAAATTAACATAAAATCCATTTTGAACTGTTGTAAATCCGAAAGCCGGAAGTGTTGGGTGGAGACGGGCCTGGAGCTTACTTTCCGAAAATAATACGTCGCTGAGCGCCTGGATTACTGCCCGCTTGGCTTGCCCCTTTGTTAAATCCAGCTTGCTTCCCAATCACTTCCTTTCCCTGGGCAATCACGTCATCTGAGAAGTGTCGGACATTTTCTTCTGATGGCCTCGGTCCGAGCCACGGGCCCCTCCACTCGGGGTGCTTGTAACTCTAATAAATCATTAAAATTTAAAATTTGAAAAAGTTAGCGAAAGATCATTTTCAGTGCCTTACAGTTCGTCCAAGTGCAAAAATCATCATGGTCACGTGTGCAATATTCTTTTTTGTAATGAGATCGACGCTTTGGAACAAATCAACTTCTGGGACTCCGTAAGCAGTAGCAGCATCGAGAAACTGCTGGACGTTGTCCATGAACTTGTAATCTCCACCTGAGACGTTAACGCGTGTGACGCTTCCAGGCCGGAGTCGGTTCATGAGTTTGCAAAGAATTATCCCATCACGCAGAGCATCTTCATAGGATACTGAACGGAGGAGAAATTGACAACTTCAATTACAATTAAGATTTTCCAAATTTCTTGAAATCAGCCAAGCCTTGGGTTCTTACCAGGTGGGAATCGTTCTCCAATGACTTCCTCTATCCATTCCTGCGCTTGAGCTTCCTCTTCGGGAACGCGTTTCCCAGCAATCTAAAAAAGCAAAAGTGATGTCAGGTTTTGCCTATGAATACAAAAAACTCTTAGAATGAACGTACCTGCCACAGCAATGCCATTTCTCTAATAAACTTTGACTGTTTGGGGTAAAGAGAAGATGTGAAATGAATTCAATTGATGACTGAAGCCAAAATAGGAGGACCTCAACTATTTATTGAGTCCTGCTGGACTTGAACGATATCGAAATCTCCAGACCTATTTTTAGTTTTATAGCAAAAACACGCCGGAAAATTCGGCAATCTGCCAACAATAAGTTAATAGAAGTAGAACAGGGACAGTAAAAGTGAGGTTGAGGCTACGTGAAAGTGGTCGGCAGTATAAATACTACACCCACACTCCCAATGCCCGAAATACCCAAAAAACTTTCAGAAAACCTGAGGTCATCAGGGTCTAAAAATATTTTCCAATTAATATCTATATGGGGGGGGGGGGGGGATTTCATATTCACTACCACGATTCCATCTCTTCCATAAATTATTTATTCCATAACTTTCACCTCATACCGGTAATTTTAAGCATTTAGCCCTTTTCATTCCAAAATTCGACAATTAGAAAGAACGCTGCAAATATTTATGGGGTGAAGGCTTTAAAAATTGGATTCGCTAATAGATTTCATGGAATACAAATCCCATTCTAAGGTCCCGAATACTGAATGCATCATGTTATTATACCCATTTTCTATTTTAAATTAGTCTTGGAATTTTAAAGTAGCACTGGGTCGTAAGAAAAGTATGAACCCACCAAGCTAAACAATTACACAAGAGCTCCCAGTCTCATCCTTTTCCCCTTGACCAAATTCAGCTCCTGACTTCGTGTCCTCGTCATTCCCACTTCCCCCGATACTCTCTTCGGTCTCTGAATCAAATTGCTTAGAATTCAAATTCTGCTGCGTCTCTGATGCAACGGGAGCCTCCTGTCCTCCACCTGTGTTGAAAGCTTTTGCACTTGACATTCGACCAGGACTTGGCCCTTGGAAAGCTTTTGAAGATCCTCCAGGGAATGGATTTGTCGCAATGTGCAGAGGTGTAATGTCTGGCTGCGATAATTTCTTTGTCAGCAACTCATCCGTTTTTCTTCGAGCGCGCTCTGCATGGTTGGGAGGATTTGAGGTAGAAGTCCGTTCTTGAGATGCAGCGACCAATAGTTTTGACAACAATCCACCAACTTGTGTGTTGACCCCAGAAATGAATCCATTGTAGCCCATACTGTTCAAAAAATCAATTTAATTTAAACCTATAAGCGTTGATTTATGGTGTCATTTCGTATGCTTAGCGTGTATTTCTCACCACTGCGTGTTTGCCCAGAGTGCCATGTTCATTAGACCATCCCTCAAATTCCGAATGATTTCAGGTGTCTGATCACGGGCAGAATTGACTGCTCTCACTACCCCTAATGCATCCCTCAGAGCAATTGAAATCAGGAGTGACCAATCCAAGACCCCTAGAATTATGCCAAATTAATTATTACCATCACGAAATTGTTAATTTTGCAGGTGTGAATATTGCATTCGTACCAGCCTCCCACATAATCTGCTGCATAAATCTCAACTCGATTGCACTTTTGGATGAGTTGAGCATTGACTGTTTCGAACCCTCTGAAAGATTGAACATTGGCGAGTAGTCGGAAGGTGTGAGAGGTGATTGGTCCATCATCAAGCTCTCTTCGCTCAAGACGCTTAACGTATCAAAATCTAAAACAGAATCTTCAATTAAGAATTAATTCTTTAAAGAACTTTTAAGAAATAGCTCTAGTTTACCTTGAGTTATGCCAAGCACCATATTATTTGGAAGAAGTCTTGCCTCAATCGCTTGGTTTCCAGGAGTTGAATTGTACCCACTGTCGAGTCCATTTTTGCTTCCTGCCCCAGGTCGATGTCCTTGGACATCGATAGTGAGCGGCTTCAAAGGAGATGTACCTTCTGGAGAATGTGGAAACTTCATGGAATCATTTGAAGGAGTACGACTATGTGAATGTAGTGAAGATCCCACAAACTCTGGATACGGCCACTCAAATTCGGAATGAATCATTTTGACGGCGGCTACAAAGTCAACCACCATCACGGGCTTCCGCTTCTTCTCCTTCCTTAACCACGTCACTAAATGGAAGTCCAAATGAGCTGTCAACTTTCCAAGATCTCTCAACTTGCCTTCGGCCAATATCCTCCGAGCATGTCTCTCTACCAGTGAATCCACGTAGAGGGTTCCTAGAGATCCGTGAACTCCAGAATCTCCAGCAGACTCATCTGGGTATCCCCCAGTGAGGGCACTGGATGAAGCCTCTGCCGAAGAAGACTTTGGATCACTATTCGTTTGACCTGGGACTGGTTGAGCAACGGTCATGATGGGGGACATTGAATTTTGAGTATTTGCAGTCGGGGAGGTGTGACTTGGATTTATTCCTGAAGCACCGCTGGGATTGGGTGAGGCGAGTGGAGCAGAACTTCGTGTCTCAGAGTTCGTTCGATTGATTGTGTGATGAGGATGCGGAGAAATTTCAGGGTATTTTGGCACCGTACTTGTACTGAGGCTTCGGTTTCGCGGAACTTGCATAGTGCCAAGAACCATGGAAATGTCGAATTCGTTTGGACTGACAGGCGGGGTTTGCATGTTGAATTTAGTCATGGATGTTCGCTGGGGTTCTTGAGACTCGCTGGGCTCTGGAAAATTGAAAGAAAAACAGAAATACAGGATCTCGATCGAATATATAATTTCCAAATTCAAACTGCTCACCAATCGCTTTCAGGAATCGCACCAAATCCTTCACTAAATCCCATTTCCGATTTTCTAGAGCTTTATCCATTAGCTGTGTTGCAAACTTTTTAGACACTATTGGAGATTCCAGATTCTGGATCACGAGAAGATAAGTGGCAGCAATGTCTAGCTGTCCTCTCTGCAGGCACTCGTCAAAGAGGACTCGCGGTCTTCCAGCAACGGAGAAAAGGTGTGGCCAGAGGGCAAGCTCAGTTTTCCGAGCACATTGTCCAACTGCTCGCAAATAAACAGGAAATTCCTTGACGAATTCAATCACTGATGGTAAAAGGGCGTCTGGGATTGGTTCTTTACTAGTTGCTTCTTCCTCGAGCACTTCATGAAGGAGGAGTTCGAGAGAATGTGGAAAATAGGGAAGCTTCGAGCAACTTCTTGCAATTTCCCATGCATAGTATCCCAAATTCCTTCGGATCAACTGACGCAGAATTTGATGGAGGTAGACTTGACTCTTAAAATAAAACAAAATTAACTGTGCAAATCTACCTTCCAGGAATCCCCATTTGTACTTACCGTCCTCTGGAGAATACAAAAGGGGAATATTGCATTTGGAGCTCCATACGGATCTGGGGAATTCCCAGTTGTATAGGACAAGGAATCATTTTCAGCTCCAAGGATTATTGCCTTTTCGAATAATATCGCTGAAAATAGAAAACAGATCCGTAACAAAAGATAAAACGGGAGATACATTAACGACAACAACGTGAACTGGACTACTATATATATACTTACTAAGCGGGTAAATGGAGACTGGGAATCCAAGCATGATTCGATTGGAAATGAAAGTGTGGACAGACGATTGAGATTTTTCCCTCAGGGGTAACCATACTCGCATCTCTTGTCCGCAATAGAGCCAAAGGGCTTCGCTTAAATATGGATTATGGTTGGCTGTTGTTACGGCGGCATGAGGAACTCGAGGTAACCAAACCATTTCCACACAGGAAGCCAAAACGGTGGGTGTAATATACTGAGGTGCATTCCCAAGGCTGTTGTTTTCCTGGACGAGGAACTCGTGATGAAGAATCATCAAGCGACCTGCAGATATAGCCAACAGCACTTAAAATCAATATAACTTTTGGAAATAACGTAACTGGTCACAATATCAAATCAAGTCTTCAACTCGGGCTTTAAGGCACTCCAGGTAATGTGACCTAAGATTCCGAATTGGAACAATTTAAGCACGTTACTAACCAGATACGTTGATGATAACACTGTGCTGTTGAGGTGGGTTGTTGGATGTCGCAAAGGAAGTCTTCAAAGTAGTCAAGTACACTGAAATGACGCAGGCGGGATGAACACATAGGGCTCCAATGTCAATCGTCTGCAGACATTCACAAGGATCTACAACAGTTACAAAATCATATTTAACAGACAGATCCCCCTTGCATAATAAATAGACGAATACCATCATACCAATAGTTCCATGTGTGGAAGTATCCGTGTTGAGATCGGATTTCAATTGGAAGATTGCGAGCGTTGCGTCTGCAGCAAAGACGAGAAGTTTATCTCGGTCAATGGATAGGAGCATAATTTGGGACGGAAGACGCTTCACATGAGCATATCGGTTGTCCAGCCGAGAGTCTCTGGGATAAAACCGAATTTCATCTCGATCCTTTGGAATGTCGTAGACGGCGACAACTAGAAAGGAGTTCCACCACATCATCCCACCAACGACAACAAAATCCCGTTCTTGCGCTTCATTGCCAAATAGTTTCCACTTCTTTTCTACTATCGAGTAATGAGCAAGACCATAGCGACCGGAAACAGCTAGATAAAGTCCTTCCGAGTCCATTGCAGTATACTGTGGCAAAATGGGATAGAGTAACAATCAAAAAGAGAAGACTGGAGGGACGAGCAAAGGAAACCTACCCTGATTGGCCAATTCGTTGCGAGATAGGTGTTCGGAATCATTACGACAACCCAATTCTTGTTATTTCCCAATGGGTTGACTTGCTGCTGTTTTCTGCCTTTCAGGAGCCCATATCCCTTTGATCCTGAACTGGGTACGTGAGATTCTCCGCTGAAGCTAATCAGAAGGCGGTCCTCCCCTTGCAAGTAAAGGTGTTCAATTTGACTCATGGAAGGATTCACCGTCAAGGAGCTCTTGACAAAGGAAAGGACACCAAAGAGTCCCACTGTCCCAGAGAGCAGACGTAGTCTTGAGTTGGGCTGGTCTTGCGTCGACGTTGCCCGTACTTCCGAAACTGCGGCAGTTGATTTCTGATGGGAGGATGGATAAGCTGAGTTCCGTCTACTGGTTTCCAATGAGGTATTTGGAGAAACGGCCATCCAAAGCTGGTAGCCTTCAGCCGCCCAATCAAAAGATGAAAGCACTTTTTGGGAGTACGGTGAGAGGTCACCTGTCCAGGACCTTGGAACATATTTAAGTCGTAAGTAGATGTTGTGTGCATGCTTGTCGGGGGAGCGTCTAAATAGCATTGACACTTACCAGGAACATGTCAGGAGGGACCCAAATACCGACCATAAGGCAAACCCACCCTTTTCCCATGAAATTGCAATTGCGCAACCATCTGTCCATTAGAAATTAAGAAAGTAAGAATTAGAATGATTCCAGTTTGAGGTTTTCAACATTGTAATACCCGGGGTCCAAGCCATGCTCTTCACTGCGCCTGGAGAACCAGGAAAGTCGCGAGAGGACAATTTCAAGTTGAAAAGGTTTTGTAAAGCGCCAGTTTGATCATCTACGCCAAAAACCGCTGTCTCGGCATTCCGTCGACCAAAACTAAGCAGGCGATACTTGTGGTTGACGTTGGAGCAAGTGGCATCATCCAGATTAGGGGCCCAAATTCCTTGCACACTGTTCGGGTCATACCCTTTTGTGGTTGCCGTCAGGAAGGCTGCACGACCGTCCGAAAGAATCATAGAAAATCCACCTATGAGAGGTGAGTAGTGAAGGTCAATTGGGTATACGTTAGGTTCCTGAAATTAAAAAATTGCAAGTTCATCATGAATCGGTCAAACCCTTAATTTGGGAAATAGCGCTACTCTACCAACTTACCGTAATTGGAACTGCTCGAGAGGCTTGTTGATCCAGTGAGAATGGTATTCTTCTGAGATCAATGCAGTAATCGTTGTTAATTGTTCCATCCCACCTATACCTCAACACATGATTCTCATTCGTAGATACCATCAACTCATCTCGAAATAATGTCGCTGCCGCTACAATTTCACCTTTGACGGCAACCTCCTTGACCTGAAACATATTTAAAGTCGATGCCACCTCAAATATTAAATGTACAGCTATTGTTTAACATACCAATTTAACACTGATGTCTGGAATTGGCTCCTTGAAATATAATTCATCACTTTCACGTTTCAACTTCAAGTTCTCTGGATCAATTTGCTCAAAGACACTATTCGATCCCGTCCCTAAGCTATAAAATAACAGGTATCCTCCCCCCGTCTGAAAGGACAAAGACAGCTTAGGTGCATCCAAATGGCGTATCTAATGGGCAACGAAAGCAATGTCAGCTCAGCATACCACAACAACGATTCCAGTTGAATCCTGTTTCCACACGAGAGAGATATTATCCCCCAGCTGTTCAACGGATTTGGAGCTTCGCTGGTGACTGGCCACAGGAAGACAAGGCTAAAACAAAAATAATCAACCACCACAATAAATACTGCATGGATCGTAACTTTGAAGCAGATTAGGATTTACCTTGGAAGTCCATATTGATAGAGTAGAGCCCGTGAGAACTGCGAAAATAATTTTGTCTCGATTTGCGGCCACATATGTAACAGGACTTGGAGGGTCTGCTTCAGGGACACGCAGGATCTTTGGCCACCCAAATGAAAAATACATTGCACTTACTATACTGACGTCTTCTCAAACCTGAATGACCCAATGACCCGGGGTTAACCACTAATTAAATTATAGAAAAATAAAGGGAATGAATGAAATTGAAATTCCAAAAATAAAATCATTTCGCTTCGCAAATAAATTCAAATTTAATTGTCACATTCGGACTTCCCGCGGGAAATCTTCCAATGTCAACATGCCCCAAAATCATGTCTACAGATACATGACGCTTGAACGCTGAAATCTGAAGCGACACTTGACCTTGGCTCATCGGTTCAAAAATTTAACCACAAAATTCATTAAGCTAATCTCTAAAAAATGTCTGTTAAAAGTTATTACTGTCATCACTTTATCCTATCTGCAATCTCCAAAGTCTCCTCCCGCAAAATTTTCATTTTCATCTGAATGAAATCTGTGACTAGTTTCCGTTGCTCAATCGCTGATTTTCCTTGAATACTTTGTAGTAATTCAGTCAAGTCAATTGGTTCTCCCACGTTGATTAAAACTCGATGCCCAAATCGCGGCAGGTATGGCATGGTGTTAGGTAAAATATTTGCCATCCCTGCAATCATGAAATTATTGCATCTTAAAATCATCCGATCTTAAATTCAGTTACGGAAATCACTGATTTCAACCAACCAGTATGCCAAAATGGAATAATAATGGGAGTCTTCTGACACTCGGAAAGTATCCGCCCAATTCCCCATTTCAGCCTGTAAATGTCTTGACGCTCCATATTTACTCGTCCTTCGGGGAAGATATGGACCTGCAGGACACAGTTTAATTAAAATTCATCGGTTTGCAAATCGCTTTGTAATTCCCATCGCTCACCCAATCACCCGCATTGATACGCTCGATAGCAAAATCTACGGCTTTCTGATATACACCACCTCCACGAACCACTGGCACGGATTTCCCTAAACTAAAGAAGGCACCTTCCAGTCTTGACCTGTAACAAATGTCATGAGCAGCTAGACTCCATCGCATTCTCCTCTGGTTGGCTAGATGCTTACTCGTCATAAATGCGCCTGTAAGTGTATAAAGTAAACCAAAATTCTTAGCAAATGATTACCTAAAAACTATGCTGTGGTTGTCACTTGCTTACTAATTAATGTGGGATCGTCGATGCAGCTCTCATGGTTTGAAACAGTGACAAGGGGTACTCCTTCCTGTCGATTAATAGCATCAATCATTCTCTCCTTGTTTAGAATCCTTTTCGTGTTCATTATACCTAAATATAATCATAAAAAATATATCATTTCTCCAACTTAAATAACGCCAACCCTGCTTTGCCAGTAGTTGAACTATCTTGCCTTACTGAGAACTGATTTACTCCAAAGGCCAACCATGAAAATGGTAACTGTGCTTCTAACCTTCCATAAGAAATGTGGTTTCGTCAAGTCGGGTATAGGCCAATTGATGCTCATGATTTAATTGGAAGGGAATTGTAGCATTGGATTACAGCAAACAGAAACAGCTGAATTGCTATGAGGTGGTAACAATTGACTGGGTCTAGCGTGTGTGACTGAGATCTTCGGGAAATAATTCTAAGTACCTTTGATTTTGATTGACCTTGACCTTGACCCAATGTAAACAAATTTTGACGCTCTTTGTTTGATGACACTACAATCTTCGTTCTGCCGCTGCTGCTGCTTGCTTCAAAAAAATGTGCAAAAAACATCATGATAAAACCGCATGCATGAACTTCCCTTCCCGCCGTTCGACAGCCATAAACATCCATGACATTTGAGGTCAATAAACAAGAATGGAAAATAAACACTGGCCATGCATTTTGAAACCTTGATAAAATCATTCTAAATTAGCAATTTGGCATTCGATTTTAGTGTCTTCCATTCTCAAGTCCAAGTCAGCAATTTTCTCTGTTATTAATTACCCGTCAGAAATCTGATTTTATTCTGGACAAATACGTCTACTGTTTATATTTCTTTCTCTTGTGCTTCTTGTGTTTCTTCGTTTTAAGAGATCTCCTTTCCATATGAAGAGATTCGGAATCCGGACTTCTCGAATCCCTAGTCCAGGAATTTGACTTTGAGCGTACACGTTTTGAATGCTTCCGTTTCGAACTGGAATTTGACCGATGCGGCTTTGAATCCTTTCTGGATGATGAATGTAGGGAATGTCTCCTCCGTGAATGTGGGGAACGAGTTGAATCTTTGGATGTTGAGTGTGAATCCTGATTAAGGCTATGTACAATTGAGCTGGACCTTTCCCTTGACGCAGACTTCGAATGTACTCTTGATGATCTTGAGGAGCTTCTACTCTCTTTCTGAGGTCGCCGGGAAGTTCCGCCGCTGGTACGATTACTACTAGGCGAAGCCAAGGCTGACGACGCTGTATGAGGATTCTTTCGTGGGAGATTGGGTGTTCGAAATGCTTTTGAATTCTCCCAATCATGGTCGGCAGAAATGAATTCACGAGTTGGATTTCGAAAGACGTGAAGATAGTTACAAGATTTTCCTTTGAGGCAGACGCCTCGATTGAATTGGCCACAAATTGCGCTCCGCCAAGATTCCAATTTTATGAATCGCAATGTGAGCTGCTTTCCATTATAAAATCGAGCGTTGAATTTGCGATATACCTATGGGATAAAACCATAAAACTTAGAGCGACGCGTATGAACGTTAAATTTTGTAGTTGGAAAAACCAACTAAGGCTCACCTCTACAGCGTCTCGGATATTCTTGTACTGTACGTACACATTCCCACGGAGATGGGGTTCAAAATTACGACAGACTTTGAACTGGATAACACTTCCAGACTTCCTCAATTCAGAAAGAACATCCTCGTAGAAGAATCTGCGCGACAGGAATACTCTTCAATTGATAGTCAACTCACAATATTGTGAGTCACAGCACATTCTACTATAAACTAAAATTCCA
>JAQIWD010001363.1:0-12799 GCA_034694825.1 Anurida granaria
ACGGAAATGGACGGTATGGAGAGTCGACTTGGAGTATTTGTCATGGGAGCCACCAATCGTCCGGACATCATTGACCCAGCCATTCTTCGTCCAGGTCGCTTGGACAAAGTCCTCTTTGTGAACCTTCCATCCCCATCTGAACGCGTAGACATTTTGAAGGCAATCACGAAGGTACTGAATGAAAATTTTGCCTACATTTCAGTAAAGTTGTTTTAAAAACTGGTCAAAATTTGTAAATTTTGCGTCTTTAGAATGGAACAATGCCAAAGTTTGCTGAGGACGTCAAGATTGAAGACGTTGGGAATAATGAGAAATGTGAGAATTACACTGGTGCTGATCTGGCGTCGCTTGTTCGTGAAGCTGGGATTGCAGCCTTCCGTGAATTAATTCTTGAACCAAATCTGAAGAATGAGACTGAATGCTTGGAGAAGGATCTCAGGATTCACCAACGACATTTCGAAACTGCCTTTACCCGGACCAAGCCTTCCGTATCACAGAAGGTGTGTTATCTCTCGACCAATTACCTTTTCTGACCTTCCTTGACCTTCCACTTCAATAATTTTTATTTGTTTGCGTTCTTGTTCCGCAGGATCGACAAAAGTACGAGAAAATGAAGGCGATGCATTCCATTCTCGCTGCAGAATGAGGACGCCGGTTGCCGCGGCGAGTGAATTATCCTGCATTTTCTTATTTAATTGACTTGTTAGTTGACGTGCACTCATCTTGTCTACTAATTTTTTGACGTCGTTATTCAGTGTTTTTGTAGCCATATTTTGTGACACTGTTTGGTCTTCTTTCCTGCCTAGTTGTAATTAATCTAGCTTTCAGCCTTAGCTAGTTATAGACAGATGGAATCTCTCATTTTGTGGATTCATCAAACTACCCTCTTACCATTTTGGTTCAATTAACTTGTGTCATTTCACTTTAATAAATTTAGAGTTACATCATTCCAAGGATTATTTAGTATAATTTTAATTAATTTAGTTTAAATTTGAGACGTGATGAGCTACGACCTGAATCCCATCCCACGTTTCTTCTGCCGTTGGTTTAATTTGAGAAGATGGTAACAAAAACCCTAAGAACGTATCAATTAGTTGTTGTATGTAACAGGGTGTTTGGTTTGGGAAGCGTAATTCAAGTGCTTCCATCTGGAAAGTAATCTTACCGAAATTTCCAGTATCCCTAAGCTCAATTGTGTATGCGTATTTGATCTTTGTACTTTTAGCCCAGTCGTCGCTCCCACCCGCGGCAGCATAGAGGACATTTGTAGAGCTTCCGCAAGAGTACTTTGTTCCATAGCGCTTCTCAATCGCTGCTGCTCCTGCCCTCGCTAGGGAATCCTAATTTGTTTCCGAGACATAACGTAACCGTGGCATTAACGTAAATGGAGGAACCATAAGGAAATTCAGGCATGTGGACGTGGCATTACTTACAAGCTCTGCCCAATCCGTTGGTAATTCCGAAGCGAAGCCCCAAGGGTACACCCAAACCTTAATACGGTAAACAAATACATTAATTATGCATCTATCCTTGATTAATTTCCAGAAGCCAATTAATTGATTCCTTACTTGTGAGTAGGAGTGGAGGGTCAAGTAGGCCCTGAAGTCCGCCGGTGACTTTGTGATGTAATCCCGTACCGCCTGAGTTTCCGGTTCAGAGAAGGCAGAAGGTCTGGGATGGGAAGCGAAACTTTGGATTAAATCAGCGATTCAGACAACATTTTACCAGGTCATTTATATGGGGTATATATTAGGCGACATGAAAAGGGCCCCAAGCATACCCTCGGTAGATGTCTGAGCATTTGTTATTACTAGTTCCAGCCCCACCATATTTGTATCCGAAATTCCGGTTAGGATCCACACCCCTGCAATCCCTATCAGAAAATGAAAATAGCGTAGTATGGTCCGAGCGCGTCTTTCTCCACATCCGATCATGCGTCCATGTGTAAGCGTAGCCCTAAATCAAACAATAGTGTTTAAGCTCCTTAGAGGAAAACGCTGATTCAGCGTTAGTAATGAGAGTTTACATCCGGATTCATGATGGGGAGGATGTAAAAGTCGATGTTGGAGAGGAAATCAGCGTATTGGTCCTTCTTAGTGACGAGTTCGTTAATGAAGTAAGTGACGGTGGCAGTGGATATCCATTCTTATGAAAAATGGTAAGCATGTATAAAATATTTACCTTTTTTGTGTTAATTGCAACTATGAAGGCAGTTCATTAACATCGAAGTTCGTTATACCTCTGGCATGAATCCCACCGTCGATCCAAATCGCTTTCTTGCGCTTCCCTTCAGTCCCACCCTCGGAAATCTTTATGAGTTTCATGGGCCTCCCTTCAGTACTTTTCCCGATGATTTCCGTTTTGCAAATCTCTGGATGCTCTTGTGCCAATTTGTCCATCCAGGTAGAAATCTATGATATAAAACGGATTGCAGCGGCCGAACTGAAGTCTCTTAAATTGTATGATTAGTTTTCATTTACAGTGTCACACGGATGGTAAGAATCCCAATTCATCTCCTCAACACCTTCTGTAGTTCGACTACTTCCGTTTCCAGAATCAACTTCCACTTGCTCCTCTATCAAAATCCTGAAAAAATAGGCTCCAGCATATTCCAGCATTCCAGCATGTTCTTTGAACCTAAAGCTTTTTCAGGGTACTGACCTCTGGACATCTCCGATCAAGACCGTGAAGGGGATACTTTGCGAGCGTAGGTATTCTTTCAAGTCGCCAAGATGTTCAAGGGGCACCATTATGTCCGTCCCACGTGTAACTGATGGCTTCGTCCAGAAATCAAGTCGAGTGTCCTCCTCATACAATTCTCCGAGAATCTTTAATCCTTCAGCGGTGGTTGTATTTACCCGGAGTACTTGGAATCTGCGAAGCGATTGATACAAAAAAAAGCTACAAAAAGTACTTCTCAAACTACTAAGATCCAATTTACAAAATGCAATTAATGATTGAGTAAAAGTTACCCATGAAAATCTCTGGACGCTTCAACTTTCACAGTGAATGCAGCTGCAGCGATTAGAAACAAGTACAAAATGTGTTGATGACAATAGGATGATGCCATTTTGAACTTCAGTAGGATACACAAGCTAAGAAACTTAAATAAAGCTAAGCTCCTTAAACTTCCTGCTGGTCCCTTATATGCATTTGGAAAATTTTGAAACAATGGAACAGCTCATTAAGTCCCCTTCCTTGGACCCTTCTGAAGGCGTTGATTACACTCGTCGTCAGTTTACAGTTGTTGGGGTTCCGTTTTTCTAAAAATTAACAAGGACCGCATGGTATCCTTTTGTATCAGGAATCCCTTATCCTTTCTGAGGCTTCGTGAAAAGGTCAAATCAGATATGAAAACAAGCCTGGAATTGTTTTCTGGTTGAAGGTCATTCACCGCATAAACTAAAAGCACTTTTAATTAAATCAAATGATGATTATGGTGAACTGAACCTGGAGAGACACCTGGAAAATGTATAGCTCCAGTGCAGGCCTGTATAAATGACTAATTAAACGATTTTGTTAGAATCCATAATTAATGGACGAACCAATGACCGATAAGTGTTATTAATCAATTAAGGTCTTCTACATCTGGGATACCAAAATTAGACACGCGTAGCCTTCGCAGCTTCATTGGCCAATCACTGATTGCCAAAATCCAAAGCCCAGTTGAGGTCCTGAAGTCATTCACTACGCTTTTTCAACGTT
Source organism: Anurida granaria (assembly GCA_034694825.1). Lineage (NCBI taxonomy): Eukaryota > Metazoa > Arthropoda > Collembola > Poduromorpha > Neanuridae > Anurida > Anurida granaria. The sequence continues at coordinate 3,706 of JAQIWD010001363.1, forward strand.
CAAAATGAAAATTTGGTTTTTAATTTTAATTGTTACGACGCTGGCAGCGTCCGCATCTGGCAGAGGCCTTCACAAAAGAAGCTACAATGGGTAAAATTCCTCCGTTTCAAACAAACGAAGTGATACCTAGCGATACCTTTTATTATGATCTAGTCATCTTTTTGCTTCAGGTACAAAGTTCTAAGTGTAACCAAGCTGGGGAATACAAACGACGTCAAGATCCTTCAAAACCTTCAAGTTGAAGTTCCGGAAGTGGATTTCTGGAGTGAGCCCAGTTTGTCTAGAAAGACGCAAGTACTGGTCCCACCAAATGAACTCACCCGAGTAGAAACCTACCTTGAAGACAATGAATTGGACTACAACGTCTCCATCCCTGATGTCCAAAGGTAAGGAGCGTAATTCCTAATTTTGCACTTAATTCATTCCCAAATTACATTCGTAAATTTTGTATCGTTTCTTCCTCAGCGCTGTGGACAAAACGGAAGGAGTGCGGAGGGGAAGGCAGGGCTCCATGAATTGGAAGGATTATCAAACCCTTAATACAGTTAAGTGGGAAACAAGGGCCTTTCTTGTTCCCTTCTAACAATTCATCCCTTACAGATTAACGCTTGGCTCGACAGCCTTTCCTTTCAACACCCAAACGTGGTCCAAGTGTCAACCTTGGGGAAATCCTTTGAGGATCGGGATATCAAACTGGTCAAGATTTCCACAGGCGGATATAAGCGGAAACCGGTGATTTACATCGATGCAGGAATTCATGCTAGAGGTTACAATAAGCAACTGGCCACACGAACTGCCTTCATAGTTGCAATTGATACACAAATGGTAAATATTTTATACATGCTTACCATTTTTCATTAGAATGGATTGCACCTGCCACTGCCACTTACATCATGAACGAACTTCTGAAGAGTTCCTTAGAAGAACGAGAACTTCTAGCGGATGTTGATTGGTATTTCGTTCCTGTTCTCAACCCTGATGGTAGCGTCACCTTTGACATTTACCCCCCTTAACGCAGATTCTTAATTTTGTGATTCAATTTTCAGGTTATGTGTACACGCACAATGAGGTGAGAATTGGTTCCAAAAATTAAGAAATTCAAGTGCATTGTAGTTATTTTAATATCAATTAACACGCAGGATCGACTGTGGCGAAAAACGCGATCCACGCACAATGGTGCTGATTGTATCGGGGTAGATGCGAATCGAAATTTTGGTTTTCATTGGGGAGGTCAGTCAGTTCAGTTTAGGCTGCCACGTAATATAATAATAACTATAATAATAATAATAATAATAATAACTATAATAATAAATACTATAATAATAACCACGTAACTTTGTAATATTTCGTAATATTTAAATTACAAATTTAATTCCGCAGAGAATGGCGTCAAGAAGGATGATCCTTGTGCCAATAATTATCCCGGACCGCATGCTTTCTCTGAGCCGGAAGCAAATGCAACTGCCAACTTTCTCTACACCCACCGTGGAAAGATCCGAGCCTACATTACGCTTCATTCCTACTCACAGCTACTGTTGACCCCATATGGCTACACTGATGACCTTCCAGACGATATTGATGAATTGGTACCAGTAGTCTGCCCTTCCTCAAATTTTATCGTGTGCATGCTTTAAATCAAAATTATTCAATTGCAGAAAGAACTTGGGGAGAAAGCTTCTCGAGCCATAGAAGACGTCCATGGAACGGAGTACTTGGTGGGAGCACCCAGTGAAATCCTTTGTAAGGGCCAAGTCCTCAAGGAATTTCTAAAATTTAGATTGCAACAATGGAGTTTTTGGGTCTATTTCAGACAAGAATTCAGGAAGCAGTCGGGATTGGGCCAAGGGCGTGGCCGAGATCAAGTATCCTTTTACAATTGAACTTCCTGACAAAGGTTCAGTACTTGCAATTTTTTGAAAATCATAAAATTGTGAAGCCGTTTTTGAAACATTTTTTGAATCCCCTTCCAGGTGAGAATGGATTCTTGCTTCCAGCCAGTGAAATTCGACCAACTGCTGAAGAGACTTGGGCGGGGATCAAGGAGATTGCCAGGCACCTTCTCAAGGAGTACCCTTACTAGGCATCTTTTCGTTTATGATTAAACAAATCTTAATTACTGGGTTACTTTGTTGTGGATTTGGAACAATAAAAGGTGGTTGTGAAAATCCGGACATAAATGAAATAAGACTAACAATTCAAATGTGAACTGTTTTCTCCAGTTGTTCCGGTCCTGCTGGAATTGGTAAACTGGTAAAGAAGGCATGGATGAACCTTTCAATGTCACTCCCTTCCCCCCTGCCCATTGTCATCAACATTATAATTCCGGCACCTGCTGTGTATAATTAATTAATTATTTCGTAATTAAAACAACACCCGAATCAATTTCCTAAAAGGCTTTTGCTGGATATATAAAGGTCACCCAGACTTGATTGAATTCATTCCACTAGATCCCACATAAACGCTGCTACAGCCATGTCGTCGTCGTCGGGCGTGTTAGCCGGCATTACGTCCTCCTTCCCTTGTCTTTACCCCACGGTTGCATGTCTCCTATCCTCAATTAGGGACCGTGACACTGTCAAGTCATACGAAGGGTACCAAGTACTAAGACTGAACGTAACCACGCTATCCGGGTATGAACAAATCAAGCATGTCTACTTATCAGAACAATACGATTTCTGGAGTCCACCGAGTTTGCACTCGAGCACGGATGTGATGGCTCCGCCGGGTCTAGCAGGGGCACTAAAAACGTTCTTGGGATTCCTAGGCGTCCCTTATGACATCATCTACGACAACCTTCAAGAGTAAGTACTCCAAAATTTAACATTGCAATGTGCTCTAAGATTCGAATGTTACCCAATGCCTAATTCCCGTTTCAGTGCAATTGACTTTGAGAAGACGAATTACGTGGTGCGGGGGAATACCAGGATGACCTGGGACACTTACCAATCTGTGGAAACGGTAATTTAATTAATTTAGGTAAACTAAATCATAAGTCAGTTGAGAAATTATAGAGTTCATTCACAGATTTATGGATGGATGGACAGTATGGCAGAAAAGTATCCAGCCCTCGTCAGCGTCTTCACGTATGGAAACTCAACAGAAGGGCGGCCCATGAAGGTCATGAAAATTTCTACGGGAGGCCCCATGTCAAATCGCTCAGCGATATGGATTGATGGTGGAATCCATGGTAAACGAAACGAATTTATTGCGTTCTGCTTCCTTTTTTTCAGTAATTTTTGAACTTTAATTATGTATTACACAGCGAGGGAATGGATCTCACCTGGTAAGGGAAAGGCACTGATTTCTTTCAATAAAATGAAGTTGGCTCCATTTCTCCTGCAGTGGTAAATTCTCTTGTTATTTTCCAGCGACCGTTACTTACATGGCGAACGAGCTCATACTCGAGGCTACACGGAGAAGGACGCACCGTTTAGTGGACAATTTCGACTATTACATTGTCCCATTGATGAATCCAGGTAAACTTGATACACATTTTGACATTTTGGAACCAGAATACATGGTCATACAAAATTTTGTTTTAGATGGGTACTCTTTCACCATGTCAAACGTAAGATTTTTATAGGTGTCAGAAATGTGTTGCTCCATTTTTCATAGACTTTCTTACTTGACACATTCTTTTGGATTTGAATGAAGGATCGGATGTGGAGAAAGACGAGGTCAAAAGCAAGTGCTCCTGGATTTCAGAATCTTTTTGGATTTTGTAAAGGTGCTGACCCAAACCGGAACTGGGATTACAAATGGGGAGGTCAGTTTTATTGTCAAATATAAGAAGTGAATGCCCGTTTATACCAATATGCTCCAACGGCCCTTGCTTGCAGGAAAGGGAACGTCGAGTGGTCAATGCTCCCCGATTTACCACGGGGAGAGGGCAGGTTCAGAACCGGAAGTGGCGTCGACCCAGAATTACCTTCTTACAATCAAGGATCAGTTGAAACTCTTTCTTACTTTTCATAGCTACTCCCAGGTACGGATTTTAATTCCACCCATTTCCGCCCGACATGACGTTGTCGACCTTACAAATCGGGTTTACGACCACCATAGTTTCTTTGTAGCTACTTTTACTACCTTGGGGTTACGACAAGATCAGGAGTGATGATTACGAAGAACTGGTAACACAATCATAAATCGTATCACAATCGCATCTACCTGAACTAACTCCGAATTCATTGACCTTTGACCATAAAATTTCAGATGGCAGTTGGAACCAAAGCGTTGGCAGCGCTGGAGGCATTGTATGGAACAAAGTACAAGGCAGGAGCCACTGCGGAACTGCTTTACCCCGCCGCTGGAGGTTGACAAACATAGTTGGAAAATCTATTCGAAATTTATAAGTTGCAATTTTGCCAAAATTGAAAATTGCAAATATTTTAGGAAGTTTTGATTGGGCCAAGGGCATTGCTGGAGTAAAGTACGCGTACGCTTTTGAATTGAGAGACACTGGAAGGTAAGGTCAAGGTCATGAGGTCAAGGGGAAATAGAAATTTTTGAATGGAATTTTTTTTTAATTCCAGTAACGGATTCCTTCTTCCGCCCAATCAAATCATTCCTTCCGGAAAGGAAACTTTCGAGGCACTAAAATCAATGGCACAGGACATGATGAAAATTTACAGGACGGGTGACGTAGGGGATCATTTTAACGCCGAGAATTCATTGTTCCAGGGAAATTGAGCTAAATTGGTGAAAGATGTATAAATGAAAAATAAATTCGACTGAACCGGAACAACTGGAACTGATGAAACTTAACTTGAAGGGACTTTTTACATTTTATTATAAACGATTGTCAGTTAGTGGTACTGATTAATCAATTTCAATTCACCGTGTTAAAATATTTAGCACCGATTGTATCGATGAGTGCAAATCCCACTCTGCTCAGTTGGTCTGTAGCAACAATAGAAGCCCCATCGACACCTCCCTCCAGCGAAACTTCGGAAACATCGTGAACCTTCTGGCAACACCACCTTTTCAAACCAAAAACAAAATTTTTCTAAATCTAATTACTCTGCAACTGCAAATTTTCAGCTAAAGTCTTAAAACTTTGTTTACCTGTCGGACAGCTCTGTCTCTCGGAGCAAATGTAAGGTGAGCGTCTCCATCAGCGATGTGAATCGCTGCCCCAAATACTAATAAAACTGCTCCCAAAATTACAATTAGGCTCTTCATGCTGCTTCGTTAGCTTCAATTTCAATGCTAATCTTGCTGGATGTTTTCAAATTAAAAAAAAATGGCTCATTCAATCCATACAATTTTTGCCAAGTTTTGTAAAACCTGGAAAGAGGAAGCGGTTTTCCGTTTCCTTTTCCGGAAGGGCTCCATTGATGTATTTTCTGTAGGGAATTTTCATTCCAAGTCAAACCACTACATTTAGTAATGCCCGTTAAAATCTTAATGCGAATGCTTTGGGAATTGCTGGAAATGTCCTGTGATTGGATAAAGATTTGCTACGGTTGCATGATGCATCTTGTCATTCTTATAAAAAACTCAGAACTCGTTGCATAAACTCGTTGCATAATTGTTGCTAATTCCAGTTTTTTTGTGGGATGAATTTTGGAGGTTATTTGTACCAAATCCTGAAACTGGCTCCATTACGTCAAGATTTACGTATTTCTTGATTTCTGGAGAGACGCTATTAACCCATAGGAGTATGAGCCCGAGAGTACCATCTAGATCCACTTGGGCCCAACTACACACTGTATAACTTTTTGGAATCTACTTGGCTCTTTGCTATTCGGGCTGCGATGAGAAATAGCACAGTGGGAAATGGATAAATGGGAATCCTACCTTTGGTAGAATGGACTGGGTAAGAGCTCTTCTGGCAGCTCCTTCCTTTGTCGAGAGTTTAGCCAAAAAATTGATTGTCCCCTTGGTCTCTCTTGGTCTTTGCCTGAGATCAGAGTATCCAGAGGGGTCCAAAATCCAGTCGATACTCTCCTGATAGCACCTAATTTAATTGTAACCGAACCACTAATTGGAAATTAATTACTCACTGACTTGACACTAGTTTGTATCCCGTGACTCCCTATCCCTGTACACCAAATATTAGCTGTTTATATTTTAGAAATGGATGTTCTCCGCTCAATCAATCTCAACAATATTCTGAGTACAAATAGTCCCAATAGTTGTGCTATTCAGCTAGAACCCATTGACAATGGCAAAGTCAATTCACTAGTAGAATCTTTCAAAAATTTAAACAAATCAGAACAAATCTTATTTTTAACGAGGATTGGAGGAGGGTAAGTCATCTGTCATTCTTTTTCATCTTCAAATTATTCTTGACCTTGACATTTATAGACGGAAAAAAATTGAAAACTGATTTTTTTTATGCTAAATTATAGACCCCCGACGAGGCTGGAATTGGAGGATACCCGGAATTGGCTACGAGCAAATTTCATAGAAGATGAACTCGTGGCACTGCCAAAGGAAGAGGTAAGAGGTCATGGAGAGGTCGGCAAGTGACAACCAGCGCGAGCGCGACGCTTCAGAAGTACTTGAACGATACCTGTCAGTTCCAATGGTTTTATGAAATTATGAAATTGACAAATTACTTGAAACGCCAGGCAAATAAAACTGAATTTATTCAACAATTTAAGTATTTAAAGTCAGTTTTGAGAGTTGGGAAAGAACTGTTGACGCATTCAGTATAAGGGAATCGGAAACGTATATTTGTTAATCCAAAGTAATAATTCTTAGGATTCATTAATACATTTTTGATTATTTTTCAAAGGTTTATGCCATGTATCGTGACCATGCAACGGAGAAAGGAGTCAAACCAGTATCAACAGCAGATTTTGGAAAGCTGGTACGTCAGGTCTTTCCACAGGTCAAGGCAAGACGCCTTGGTCAACGAGGTCAGTCGAGGTACTGCTACGCAAATATCCGCCGGAAAACGAAGCCAGATGAGCCACAGCTCCCGTTGATATCCCCCGTGGAATTACAAAAAGAATTCTCAACTTCTGCATTTCTACAAACAATGGGGAAGTTATCAGGAATTGAATTTAAGTCACTGGAGGAAGTGGGTCTGCTAATGGTGCAACAAGGTCAATGTCATCAAAATGGAGTCGACAAAGGAGGGTTAAATGGGAAAATACGCTGTGCGCAGAAGCGATTGGAAGTAAGTTCAAAATGAAAGCACCGCCACCAGTACATGTTTAATTTTCATACTTTTTTCTTTTAAAATCGATAGAGTCCATCCACGGTAATCGAAAAAGGGATCCTGAAGCGAGAGGACAGTTGTGACGAGATGGCAATGTATTTCAGGTAACAATCAGGAGAAATGATCGCTTGAAACGATACTAATCTGGAATGAGATCTAAATTAAAACGTGTCATTTCTGGCCTTATCCAGGACTGACAGTCCAATGACACCCGCGACGACCCCAACAACCACGACGTCGTCCCCACCACAGTGGCCCCACCTCCGTCAGCTCCTCACGTCAAATTCTAAATTCCAGCCGCTAAAGCGTCACCGTCACTACTCTTCCGTTAATACGGAGCAGTCAGCGAGCATGCCCCACGCTCCAATGTCAGTCCTACGGAGTCAGTCAGTCCCGCTTTATTACATCCAGGACGTGGAATTGGATTCGGGCTTGTCGAGTATGACCAATACCCCGAACAGTATTGGAAGGAATCCCATGTTGAGCTCAGTGAGTGACGATGTCATCCGATTGAATGATGCGGCCCTTTCCAGTGTCCTTGGTGAAGGGATTGAGGATGGGGAATTGAATGAGTTTGATTTAGGATTTGGGGATGGATTTGGAACCGACTTTGAGGAAGGGCTCTAAAAGGGGTCCTTCTCACATCTCAATCTCCAATTTAATTAATTGCCGGGAGGTCAAGGTGTAAAGTGGAGTGGAGCAGTTTGCTGGTTGCACTTCCACCTTAAGTTAAAGTAGGGATGGGAATGATGGGATTTTGTTGGTATCCTGACTCGACAGGTCACATTTGGAACACGGTTAAAAAGTATTGACACTCAACAACAAATCTTCTAACAAAACAAACTTGGCATGCTTGTACGTACGCGTTATAGGGAAGGATGACGAAGGTTATCTGTGTGTGTACATTAATGTTCTCAATGTTAAACAAACGACAAATTAGAGTAAGAAACTCTTAGCATTCTAAGGAAATCAACAACTCATTCAACTAAAGTAACTTTAAATCCCCGTCGTAAACTGTGAGAAATAAATCGACAAATTTTAAATTCGAGCAAGTGGAAGTATAAATTCCGTGAGGGGGGACTGACGCTACCTCCAATCGGGGCGTAGCGCAGCTTTGGCCTGAAAACGATAAGCTAAGGGTTAAGGAATGGAATGAATGGGTTTTGGTGTAGCGGTGAAAGTACTTGGGCCACCCTGGTCTTTGTGATCTTGGAAATTCTGAAGATGAGGTTGAAGATGTGGGAGCCAGGAGCACCAACGCACTTACGACCACTCTACCTCCTTCCTTCATCAGTCCAACATTTTCCTTTGAGGAATAATGGGGTGGTGGAGACCTTTCATCATTTCCCACAGACAGATCAACAGACTCGAGATCATGATTCGAACCAATTCAGAAAATTAATTGCAACTCAAAATGGAGAGGTGTGCTCCAAATCATAGAGCCTAACACGTGAAAACTGTAATAAACAGGGTGGACTCTTAAGTACTTCCCAAGTAGTCTAGAATGGGATGAAACAATTTCCGTCGCCCAAATTATAGAAACAATAGAAAAGTTTCAATGATTTTAGTTCGTTTTAGTTCAAGTGATTCCGTTGTTTAAAAACAGTTCAAAAGACGCTGAAAAATGTACTTTGGACCCCGTTTGGCACGTTGGATCAAAATTCTTTCCTCAGTTTGGCCATTCAGTGAAAGTGTGAAAAATTGACCTTCCGCAATACTAATCTTATCGCTCCAATTTTATCCGCACAGTGCAAATTGACCCTAAAAGTGTACGAAAAATAATGGTAAGCCACTTAAAAATTATTTAAAAAATTAACAAGAACTGCATAAGTGCAGGTTAGATTGAAGATGCTTGTCAAGTTTAAGTTTTTCCTATGCAATTTTAAGCTTTTCCTATGCAATTTTAAGTTTTTCCTATGCAAT
>JAQIWD010001364.1:0-12792 GCA_034694825.1 Anurida granaria
GTGTCATGGTGTCCACTAAAAATGTCCCATGCCCTTTCTATGTCCATGGGCACGGCATGGTGAGGAGGATAAATGGTTCCAACGGAGTCAGTCAACCCCTAGGCTCCTCCCATCGCGTCCTCTCCTTATCCACATCCTGTCAACAGGTTGGCACTGAAGGCTGAATTACAGGTATTTGTAAATAATTGCATACTTGGTGCACACAAGACTTGGCATATTCGTGAGAATTATTTTTAAAATGTTGTATCTTTCTCCAGGTTCTGGAGAATGCTCTCCTCAATGGGACTGCGTATGATCAAATTGAGAAGGAAGTAATGCTCCGAACAATGGTAACTACAAAAATTTGCCTTAATAGTTTAGCATCTTAAATTAATTCATCCTCATTTTCTTCTCCCAGATGTATCATCTCAGCAGTACAAATCGTGACGTTCAGCAAAATGTACTATCCTTGATCAATAACGCTTTGCTAAACCGAGCCGAATCTTCCCGACGCAAGTATTTAGCAGCGACGCTGAATTCTAAGAGTTACCGAGCGTGCGTCCTGATGAACCAAGTTGTAAGGAATCTTTTTTTTATGCATGAATTAGGAGATTCGGCCAAATTCACCTGCAGAGACACTTTCGCTCCGGCCTACATCATGATAACCTCTCACTGGCCAGGGCAGGCGGCAGAATTAGCTGAGAGGGATAAACACAAGAAATATGAGCATTTGGAAGGACGCTTCGCTTCATCTTTAATCCCATCGCAATGGAGACGACTGGAATATTTGGGCAAGAAGACCTGAGGCTAATCGAATTTATCGGAACCAAGATTTCAGAAGTCGCCAGTGAAACCCGGGCAACTTCTTTCCTTCTGCAACGACTAAGCATCACATTACAAAGGGGAAACGCTGCGTCAATTTTTGGGACACTGCGACATGGAAAGGGGCTGGAAGAAATCTTCCATCTTTAATGTCCGTCGACTTTCTGGAATTTCGCTAATTTGCTTTACATTTTCTACCACGTACTCTACTACGTACTCTACCTCTGAATGTTAACTAAAAACATAAGATAAATTCAACTTAAAAATTTTACCCAGCAAAAAATAAGCTACTTCTAGGTTTTCGAAATAACTTTTGCACCAAGGGGGCGTTTTGACGATTTCGAAATGCCATAAAGGCTAAAATATCAAAAACGCCTTTCCTTTTACCACAATTTCTGGATTCCTCTCTGGGGAGTTCCACATCCAGAAACTGTGCGTTATACAATTGGTGTCTTCCAAGCGACGTTCCACTTTTCATTTATTTTTCAAAACTAAACTCTTGCTGTGAGCTTAAAAGTTAGCTCAGTTCAGTTACCAAAATTTATGTCGCATGTTCGGCTGACAAAGAAATGTTTATAGATAAACTGCAGTCGTGACATCCAGAAGGTTACCCCTTGACCTGACTGTGGACGGCAACGTGGAAACGTCATCCACAAGAATGCAAGAAAAAGCGTTGTCTGGTATATCACCCCTTGTGATACCTGGAAATGATCCTCCGGAATGAATAATCCAAACCAGTGGCACTTTACCCTGTAAAGGAGTAAATACAATTATTTAAACTCATGGCCCGATATGTGATTCCATTCAAAACCACAGAAATGGACTTGGTTATGTACAGCTTTACTCACCTCTTTGGATAGCCCTGCGAGACCCTCTTGGAGACTCTTGACTTGAATCGATTGGATAAGTCCTGTCGGGAAGGAGTTTTTAGTTGTCTCAAGATTTATGAAATCTTGGATTGACGCATGCGCATGTCCAACAGAAATCACGAGGACTGCATTCCCGTTTCCCACAGCCATAAGTATTGGCAGGAGTGTCGTCACGGACCGTGAACTTCGTTCTGATCCAGTGTTCAGAAGCAAAATTCCAACCACCCCATGTGGCTTGTGGTGATAAGCGATCAGTCCACTACCTTTGCATTTGTTTCCAATGGCGACGCTCATCAGATCCTCCAAGTGGCGCATACTCTCGGTTTCTTTCCCCTGCGCATGGGTTGCAGTTAGAAATGCGCTAACCACTTTTTCCCACCTTGCTTGGGTTCCAACTGATGACCAGTTTTTGAGTCCTCTTTCTGTTTCGGCAAGGAAAGGGCGCCAGTCATAACTGCATGTTACAAAAATCGCAATTGTGTCTTTAACGATAACTTTTCAGAATGTGGTTGAACTCCTCACTTATTTTTGTCCGGCGACGTTGAGTTTGGTACCGTGAGTATGAGGCGACTCCAATTTTGGGTTTCCGCATCCTGCTGTCGTGGAACGCTGTTCAGCCAAATACCACGCGCCTAAATAAATTTCAAAGAAATTATTTAAATATTTGGTCAGAAGTTCAAAAAAAAGTTTTATGCCGGAATTCTGCGGAAAGTGAAGCGAATCGAGGAAAGCCTAAAAAATATAGACGCACTTGAACACCTCCAATGAACTGGCGAATGAGCGTCTGATCAGAGGTAAAAAGGGCAACGTCCTTCTCAAGGCCACCTTCGTTATTAACCAATGAAATGAGTTCAGTAGGACTTCTAAAAGGAATTAGAAAGAGGAGGTGACCCTTCCTCGGAAGCCATCCAGTAATCCATGGAGAACTCGTTCCGATCTCGTAAACGAGCGTTGGGTGACTGAAATCAGTATCTTCCGGGATCGTCTAACAAGACAAAAAACGTAGGAATATAAATTAGCAGTCAGCAGATAAAGTGACTAAAGTTCAATTTGAACGGAATTCTAGCCATACTTTTATCCCTTCTTTTTGGATCAACTCAGAACCCAGTCCGGGTACGATTCCAGAGTTACCAAAATCTTGGTGGTTGTTCAATTTGCTGCGAAATAATTCAAGACTCTTATCCTGGACGCTTTCATGGATGAAGAGGAGGCAAGCACTGCTTCTCTAAAAAAAAAAGTGAATTAATTGCACGGTGAATAAGTTTCTGTAAAAGTCGCAGCTCGGATTTACATTTGTCCCAGAACGCCACTTATGCGTAACAATGGAGTCAACTCCTGATACCAAGTCGGCTGTCGAGTCAATGATGTAATGGACACTTTTATCACGTGAGCAAAATACTGGACAAAATATATAAAAAACTCAATCAAAAATCAATACGAGGAATACTTTTCTTATAATGGTGAATCCTCTTTTCATAAATCTTAACCTCCTGAAACGAGTGCTGACTGGACACGTGGTGAATTCGTCTCTGAAGTTCCTTGACCCCACGCTAGAACTTCCTTTTGAGTTTCTGATAGGATGAGCATCGTTTCCTCTGAGAAACCGTTGAGAAGGAGAAGGTCAATCGGCTTCTCCCATATTCTGGAGATAAAAACCATGGAGATACTTGGCTTAAGCAGTAAACGGAGGGGAACTATATAGACTTACTTGGCCTTGTTTACAGCCTGGATAAGATGCACCATGGGAAGGAATTCAGGGATATCATAAGTGTAAAGCGCAGTCGTGAGGATGACAATTTTCTCTTCCCGACAGAGTGACTGAAGAAGGGTCAATAGTCTCTCCGTGGTTGGTACCCCGCTGTTATCCCGAGCAGTGAGCCAGACAATGCCTTGGGTAGTTTTGACCACAGTTTAAAATAAAACTTTCAAAACTTTTTATCTTTTACCAGAACTTGGTGAAGGCTCAGTTCCAGTTTTGTTAGATTCCAAATTCCTTTTCCATGTTGTCAACCCATACTCGCGGATCTGCCATAATGGGATTCCACTGGCAATGCTCGCTGCCCAGCATAACGCGGATTCATTTTTGGAAACCAGAGACTTCAGTCTGAAAGGATTAAATCCACCCTGCTCATCACATAAATTTTTTGGCCAAAGAGGTGCACATGTTATCCTTATTTGTGTACGCTAGATTGTATTCTTACTTTTCAATTCGCTCTTGAGGCTTGTCTTGCGCCGAAGTTTTGGAACACTTTTCCAGTAGGGATTTCTTCAAGAATTCCGGCTGGATGTAGTTGACCTTGAACTCATGCTCGGCAAATGTAAAGGCCACCTCGGGTATTTTTCCGGCATCTAACTCCCCGTTCACTACCGAGCTCAACATATTCCCAAACGATGCGACAAAGTCCTGTGTAAAATTTTCAAGAAGCAAAAAAGTAAATAACTCCATGTAAAAATGCGCAAACGAATGTAAGGCAAAACTTACCTCCGCGTGTGAAATTGCGTCCGCCTCATTGTATTCCATGGTTCTAAAAGCGTTGATAACCGATGGATTTTCAGTGTTGAATTTATATGACATTAAATTTTGCTGGTTACAGTGAAACCACCAGCTGCTCCTCAAATAACAAAAAAAAGGAAAATGAAAGCACTTGGAGTTTAGGATTGAAAATCTTTTCAGCTTTCGCTTCGCGTCCTTCACGTTGAGCTCTGTAAAATACTTTATAGGAGTCATTTATGTCCGTCTGTCTGCCAGCAGCACTTTTTATTAAATATGTTGCACACCTGCATTCCATAATTTATGAAAAATTTAATTACTAAGTCGCAAATTATTCACCTGATAGAGGAAGATGTACAATAGTTTTCACAAGGAAGGTAATTTTATATACCCGACAAATTATTAGTTTATCCACAGGAGCTGCAATTGGGGGATCAACGACATTTTAGACAGACGTTACCGTGTATCTTAATATTTCCTCACGCTTTTTATGCAGTTCAGTTCAAGGTGGCCGGTGGGTACCAGGTCTTAGTGGTACACAGGCAAATTGAATGATATCCACGCAAGCATTCAAAATCAAAATTCTATCGGGGATGGGAATAGATTGCTTCTTCTTATTTTGGTCAAACAGTTTTAACATTCAGTTTCACCGAGGCACTTCTCAATTCCCTTAACTTCACGAGATTTAAAGCCAAATTTCACTTCGGCGTAATTTTATTACTCCTATCCGCTACCTAGATGCATCCGTTCCATTTGTTATTCATATCTTGGGACTACAGTAAGAAACAGCGATAAGCCGGTGAGTGTCTAATTCTCACCCTTACGCCTCGTTCTCTCTCTTCTAGAATCTTCTAATCTCGTTACATTTCCACATCACTCACATGCGGATGGATTTATTAACAGACAGCGAATGAATTTAATTAAAAATAAATTAGCATCGGATCTTACGGATCTTACCAGATCCATCCTTTAATCGTGGAATTTTCCCGACAAGTAAATATTTGTGAATCCTGAGATTTACAAGAGTTAGTGGCTGATCAAGTAAGACTCTGAATAAACTGGCATTCAATCAATCAGGTTATGAGGGAAAAAGCCCAGAGGGAAACTGTGTTACCTTCGTGTACACCTTGATACAGTTCACGATAGTGGCGTGACATAATTTAATAAGGCAAATTCTGAAACCTAAATTTAACGTTTTTGGATAAACTTACATTTCCTACAACGAATTATTAACTGCGAACCAGATGTATTTATTGACTTGCACTTTTAAATTCAATGATTCACCAAGCTTCCTTGCTTTGAGAGAGAAGACATGCCATCGAGGAAATTAACTTTACTGAAAATGATTGATTGAATATGGCACTTTACTTTGAGAACCCAAAATAACATCTGGTTATACAAAACATCTTCATCGAAACTAAAAACCGGATTGATCAAAAGCGAAACTTTAACAAATGACAAATTATATATGTATTTCACTCACATATTTCAAAGTGACTTTGGTATTGGTTATTGGCAGTTCCGTCTAAGCGTAGCAACAAAATCGATAGATAATTCAAGCCCGTGTGCTAAGCCATTCTGCTTTCGTATTGGAGTCTTCAAGCAGAATAACTAAAATCCTGGGCGATTCTGAAAGGTTCTCAAATTAACTCCATAACTCGGGTTGATAAGAGATGAAACAATGATTTGTTGCATCGTGGGTTGACCAGCTCTTTGCAGGCGACAACCTACTGTCTCGTTGTGACCGTATTAAGTATTATTTACTACAAAAGACTTGGTAAAATGTACTTGAACTACGAGTTATAATGGGATTTTCCTGGTCCGGCTCCAGCTTAAGTAGACTGGCCAAGGTAATTCGTCCCACTATGATTAAAATTATTCTGATCTTTATGGCTAATTTCCAATTCTCCCAGACGCTTCCATAATTCATCCCGTTCTTTCTCCTTTTTCTTCTCCCTAATATCGTAGAAGAATTCGAATTATGACACAAAAATTCACAAAAACATCTTTCGCATACTTACTTTTGTCTCTCCGCTTTGTATGAAGTGGTCAGGTTGTTGAAGAGTTCAGAATTCATCTCCATAAAAGTCTTTAGAACATTGTACACGAGAGATACTATTGTCTGATTCCAATGTTCTTTAGATATTCGATAAAGTGCAGGGAACATTATCGGCATGATCACTTGATTATTCTCTTCTATGAGCGACATTATATACTCGTTATTCCAAAAGTACAAAGCTCTTTCAGCCACCTGTGCAAATCATAGCGCTAATTATTATTCATTGAACATATTTTCGCTGGAGTTAGCTTTTTTGTCACCTGAAAATGTGGACTGGAAACGCACCGAGAGGTTTGTCGAAAGAGGGGCTCTTGGATTTTAACGAACTGAGTCGGCTCAATTACATCCAGGATTTCTTCAACCTCGCCTAAAAACATTACCTAGAGTTGAAACAAAAATAGTCACTTAAGATAGCCAACTTTCCCAGGTCAATAATTTAATCCATTGCCTTAAGGAGTTTAGCTAAAAATAAGCAAGCCAACAATACCATTCATGTTAATTGATAGTGAGTGGTCTGGATAGTCAAGCACAAACGCTATTACCTGGGTCAATTGGGTTGGTTTAATCAGTTTTGATGTGCCGGTTTTAAAATTTACAATTCTCGGATTTATGGTTTCGGATATGATTCGTTGGACAACTCAAGCTTCGCCACAAAGCTGATTACAAGAACATTGCCAGCGATTGCTTATTCAGTTTTTCGAGAAACGCAGAAGCAAACAAAATTGGTTTAAGCAACAAAAAAATTTTTTTTAATCAAATAGGAAATCGAATATAACGCAACGCAGTTCAAGAAAGGAATGCGGCATTGATATTGTGCATTTATTGAATATCTGACTGAGAATTTTTATTTGGTAACTCACTTCTTTCTGCGAACACGTTTTGGGCCAAAATTTGAGAAGACCCAGAACCACTGGTTCAGTAAGAGTAGCGTCTTTTTCCAGAAATTGAACTACACAGTAGGCCAGCTGAGCATGGTACAAGGCTAGACACCGCACCTAGGAAATAATCAAAACGTCTTACTTAATTTGCAACAAACCGTTGTTAAAACTTCTCCGGCCCATGCCGTAAAAGTCCAAGCACATTATAATTGTGGATCAAATCCAAATACTTAACCTACCTTGTGAAGGGGAATAAGTACTTTGACAAGAAATTGTTTATGCTCTAGTTTCAGGGGAAGCGCAAAGCCATTGATGATGCTCCCGAGAATTTCTAGGAGCTCCCCCACACCGTTAAAATGCTCCGTCTCGTAGATGAAGCGGAGAAAGATGTTATTGATTTGTTTACGAATGAACGCTCGGAGACCCAAAAACTTTCCATATATCCGATGTAACACTGTTTTTAAAAAGTCCCGTTCCCTTGGATCTTCACTATCGAACAGCTCAAGTAGCTAAAACAAAAAAATACATGTACAAATTAATATTAGTGTATAATTATAGGTAAATTATTAGTAAAAGGTGGGGAGGGGTGGGTGGACCCAGTGAAACGGAGGTTTAAAAATCGCTTCAAATTGACTGAACTTGGGGATACTTTTGGAGGGTTACATGTCAGGTGGAAGGCTAAAATAGATACTCGATGGAAATGCCAGGCTATTTGGTGTATATCTATGATTGCACGCGGAGACAAAAAAAATTGATGTAATGGCAAACACTACAGTGGGGACTGAACGCAGAATTCGTGAAACACCTGACTGAGGTCGGTGGTTTTTTTCTATGTGAGAACAGATTTGGCATAAAAATCCAAAAAATTTTAAGGAGGCTCAAAATACGGATTCCACGAAAATTCGGACAAATTTATACGAAGCATTTCCACTTCAACTTAAATTCCTGCGGTAATCAACTGAATCCAATGTATTCCCAACCACTTTACGAATTATGTTAAATGCTCAGGAGCCTGTCTGTATTTTAGCTTCCTCCTCCAATAAAATTTAAGCAAACGGATTGCTCTACTCTAATGAAATCCAAATATTTCTCATAAAACCTCTACAGGTACTCAGTTTTCATAGACAGATTGGTTCGTAATAGTAGTTATCAAAAGCAATTTTGCACCAGACCAGAAGTAATAGAACTACCTGTAAAACAAATTTCTGATCGATGACTTTCTTTCCCACGCTTGGCTGGAAATCGGGAGACTCCAAGAACCGAAGGAAGAATTCGTAGACCAGCTGCAATGACAGGACAAGACATTTTATGTTAGTAATATAATCATCAGAAATTGCAGTGGAGCAACTGCATTGAAAGCGACATCTGATGGGATTCCCCAAAGGACTATAATTTCCCCCAAAATATGACTACCGGTAACCTGGTAATTAATAAAACGGACTAAACCCGTGAGTAAAAAAGTAGCGGAGTAATACTTTCCGATTGCGACTGTTGTCTGTCGTGCGATGAGTTTTGCAGAAAAAACCGAATTCGGTTTTTTCGGATTCTAGGTCATTGGGACCTTGACCCGGGGACTCGTATTTGTCATCTCCAGTGTCATTCGATGAGTTTTGGGGAAAAAACCGAATTCGGATTTTTCGGTTTTTCGGGGTGTTAGAAGTCACGGAACACTGTTTTATGAAAAGTTAGGACAACACTTTTTTCACCCCGAATTCGGATTTTTCGGGGTTTGACCCGGAAAGTGACTGAGGTCAACGTCCCCATGCCAAAAGTTGATGCCTTCGATGAGACGGACATCTTTTGTAGAGCTCATTTTTCACTTTGTCGGTCATAAAAATCGTTGACCCCTAGAGGTGACCCCCCGAAGGAGGTCACTTCCGGTCAAACTGAATACGCCGTTAACACCTTTGTACAAGCTGCACAACGATATATGCAAACAGATTTGAAATCGGTACCTTATGAAGTACTAATTCACTTTTTGAGCATTTGTTTCTGTACCATGACATAAAGTTAAATGAAAATAAATCCAAGCAAATACTAATAACATAATTGATTTTTCACCGGAAACCGTGTCTTTGCGTTTAATTAATAGCAGGCATCTCTCTCAGGGTTCAAAACGCGAAAGATTCATTTGGAAAGATTCGCGAAATAATCGCTGGGAAATAACGCGCATGCGTTTTGAATGTTGAATTCTAACACGGCTACCCATTATTTTGACCATTCGACGCAAAATTCGACAAAATAATAACCGAATTCCATTCTTCATTCTCTCTCTTTTCACCTTATGATATCGAATTTCTAAGTTTTTTGGCAGTTTTGGAAGGGTATAATGCGGGATAGGTCTTATTCCAAATCGAGTTAAACATGTATGACGGACAAAGAACTCTAGAAGGCGAAGGCCAAATAGTGAGGGATATCCGGATATCTTATTCTCGGCGTTTAACTAAGAGGGATGCTATAACTCAAATTAAGCTTCCATATTGACAGATTAACGCGCTCAGAATACAATTCTCGGTATCTATAGTCCTATACAGGCGTTGCGGTATAAGGGTTGATTCAATCTTTCGCGAATCTTTCGTAAAAATGGAATCTTCCGTGGTTTTCAGTAATCCCGCCCGTTTTATCGAACCCATAAAAAAGTTGCACTGCTTCCTCCTCAAAGGATAACTTATGGATTGGGTAAAGGACTCTTTTTAAATTTAATATGGCTTAATCAGCACCAACGAAAATTAGAAAGGGTATTGCTAACAATTTCGTGAGCCATTCAGACAAAAAAATAAGTAAGAGTTTACAAACTTACTTGCAAATGAGGCCAAGATGCTTCAAATGTCGGATCATCCTCTTCAGGATCGAAGTCTGGATTATCACTTGGTGGCAGGGCACGAAATAAATTATGTGCGATCTGAAAACAGAAAAAAAAAGGTTTCTAGTTACTACACTATATATAATTCTTTATACGAAATCGACTGGTGCTTTCCGACCGACTTCATTCTACTCTGAAATATGTGCCTGCTTGGCGTACCATGCGAATAATTTCAGGATAAGTTGGTTCTGTGAGAACTCCCCGATTTGCTGTTATGTAGTCTACTAACTCGTTTAGCGTTGCCCGCTTGATTTCCTTCCCTTTCAAATCCGCAACAGGGTCGAGAAAGTCAAATGAAAAGCAGCACTGCTGTAACTTTCGAATAAATAATTCCTCGTGCTCTCCGGCCGGAACATCTGAAAGAGGACAAGATAGATATTATGAATCAATCTGATCCATGAAAACGATTCGCTTGAGGGAACCCAGAATCGCTCGTCTCCATTCAGCTTGATTCTGAATTGGTACAGTGCACCGTAGCACAGTCGCCCAAGATATAAAATATAACTGAACGCGACAGCGTCGGCTAACTAAAAATACATTAACATTTTGCAAACCACATTCGCGAGCTTAACTTTCAACACCATATTTTCTTAAGTAGAAACTGAAACCTGTGGGTATGATTTATGAAAATGAAATGCACAATGGAGTTTGAAAGAGGACATCACATTTTGAAGGGAAAAAATATTTTCGAATTCATAATCCCGGTGAAAGAAAATGTAAAGACGAATTTACCAACCTTTGAAAAGTGGTAAAGGTACATAATCAGCCTCATTTGCCTGATGGTATCTGGAGGAGCCCTGGGATCTTTTCTTATTCTTCCTTAGAGATCTTTTGGCGAATGGGTCAATACGGTCCACAAATGTAGCATTCGAGCTTGCCATGGATTCCGAATGATTTGGTTTCAGGAAATGTGGTTTGGGATGAACTAAACCCGAGTTCCGTGTATGGCTCTCATCTTTGGGATCATCTGTCGGGAACAAACCATTCATTAGATATTAGAACTTTATCAATAAAAATTAATAAAAGCCGAGTTAAATTTAAGAACAAGAGGTCTGACCAGACCCCTTTACTCATGTTTGAAGTACTAATCCCTCAAAAAAGTAGTGAAATTCAACAATGGCAAATCTGTCTTGTCTCGTTTACATTATCTACACTGTCTCGTAGAACACTTGCGCGTATTAAGCTGAGGGTATATGCGCGAACGTTCACGATCACGGCCAAGGTGTCCTACGGTACTTTACTTTTAGACAAAATCCAACAGAAACAAGCATATACAAGGGATGAAGGACATCCATTAGCAACATCAAAAACACGACTAACCATCGTTAACAGCCGCTGCCTTCATTGTTGAAATGTTACAATGATCAGAGAATATTAGTGTAAGTGGTGCTGGTCAATTATTGCTCGAGTGTCGTCGCTTTTGTTCAATGTTATTTTAGGCCGTCGAGTGTGCAGTAATCAGAAGCTTCAAAAAAGACAAATCCATTTTATTAAAAGCACACTTGACATAAACTGTACAAGATTTAATTCGGTTCCTCACCTTGACACGCTTCCCCAACTCCCTTGATTTGACAGTATATTCAAAGTCTGATCTTTTTGAATACGAAGCTTAGCCGCTGTTCTCCCTGAAGTGGCTGGAAATAAATATACTTTTAGTAAGAACAATCTCCAAATTAGTATAGTAGTAGTAGTAGAACCAGAGGTTTTGTCTCATTCCTTTACTATGAAATATAGCAGTGTTTATGTTAATCCAACCCTTGTTGAAAGTTAATATGGAAAATGGGTGAACTGAAACCCAAAAAAATCTGTCAGGACTAATCTTAAGTTTGTTTTAAGTTTTCAAGTATATTTTAGCTCAAAGATAGCACTTGGTTTTGCATGTTAACGGCAGGGCTGGGCTCGGCTCCTGGTTTGATAGGGGCTTGGTCTGCTCAGGCTGGAACCGGAAGCCGTCGAAATCCCACAACTTCGAGAGTCCCTAACTTGGCTAAGCACTTGTTAGGTGCCCCAACCACAGGATGAGAGGATTCTCCTACAAACAGCCCGAATATTTACCTTTAAGTTAAAATAATTCATCACTCACGACTAGCAGCAGCTTGATTTGATTGGAGGACTGAAAAAGGAGCTTCCAGTGTCAGAACAAGCAACTTTGTTCCAGTTTGATCGCGACACAATCACTGACTAGACTTTTACACCGCTCCTCGTTCCAAGACCATGTCCAAGTCAACACTGTGAAATTGCACTGCTCGTTTGTCTTACCCGAAAATTCACCACATACTGAATAAACAAAAGGTGAATTGGAGAACAATAAACGGAAGAGGTCAAAAAATATTCCCAATCACTGGAAATGATGGCTAAATTCTTTCGGTCTTTTTTTTGGAGCAGAGGTTGAGGCTGTGAATATGGATTTGTACACAATGTCTAAAAAGAAACTGACACTTTACCATTGAGTTCTTATCTGAAAAAGTGGCTTGGAATTGATCCTGAATGTTCCTCTTTTCTGCCAATCCTTCTGTCTGTCGTAGGCCACCCAGCCCTGATCATAACTTCAGATTCATTCAGGAAACATAGATTTATTCCCTTCTCTTTTGTGGCGCATGCCCAGTTTTTACTATGTGCGTCCGTAGCATGTCGCTTTTATAAAATCGTTTAGAGCATCCGGCACATTCCTGCTCATAACTTGTCTCGCTCATTACGTGCTCCTGCCGATAGTGACGCATCAGATCCCTTTTGTTCTTGTAGCGTAGCTCTTGGTGCAGTCTCCTAAAGATATGGATAGAAAAATTAATTTTAAGGTCCAGGTTGGGAAGACGCTGAAATAAAACAAATCA
>JAQIWD010001365.1:0-12791 GCA_034694825.1 Anurida granaria
GATGGGAAAATGTAGTTCGTATCTCTCTCACTAGGTGGCTACCATACCTTCCTACGACCAGTTCTGTGGCTCCTTAATGCGGGCAGAGGAATCGATGATCGCAAACCCGGCGGCAGCTCCATTTTTGTTTTCCATTCCAGGTTTGCATGTCAGGAAATGTCATACGTCCTCAGCGAGTTTTGTCCCGCATTTGCTCACCGAAGGACTTTTTTTTGCAATAAATTGCTTAAATCCTTGTCATTTCCGGTATTAATTTCTTTGTTGCTTGTCAATAGTTGACAATCATGGTGCAACGGATAATTGCAGGCTATGCTTGTACACCTACATGCGGCTGTATTGAAATGGATATTTCCTACATTTTTTAACTGTTAAATTGACTGCTAATGAATTGGAGGGAATAATTGCTGACCCTTGATGGGGGAATAATGAAATGCTTTGGCAAATCTTTAGTTGATGAGATGATAGGAAGGAATTTAGATTTTAATGTTCCCTGTTTTGGCGCACCACCACCACCACCACCACCATGGTGGTGGCATCTTTTCTTTGGAAGATGTTCTTCGTAAGTGTTCCGTAGTTGGGTATGTTATGAGTACATCGATTTGCATTTTTATACCCAAGGGCATGTCAAGAAATATCGTGGTGTGGTGGGGATGAAATTTTTGCATTGTTTCTAATTGTTAGTGAAGTTTCCAACCGAGGGGTAAAAATTAAGATTGAATTCGGCGATGGGCATAGGGATGGGAGAAAAAAAAGGATTGGCCATGAGTAATTCATTCACGTCATTCGCACGGTTGCAAAATTCGTCAAAACTTGAATAGTTCTTTCCATTGTGGTATGAGATGTGATTTGTGTGCGCTGTTGGGATATTCTGTTCACTATTATTAGAATTGCTCATGTTGCCGATTTAGGATGAACTGTTAGCAAGCAATGAACTTAGTGATGGGTTCAAATGGATCTTAATAGTAAAAGTAAAAGTCAAACGTGAATTTATGGCCTGTCTTGTGGCCTAACTATTATAAGAAGTTGTTTTGATTAACATCTGCGAGATGCGAGTAGTTGGGAAGACAGGCTTTAGCTACCATTCGGAAGGCGTGGTCATTTGAGATTAATATTGATTGCTTATTCGCGAGAATATAAAAGAGAATTAGTTGCGTCTTTTATAAGGAATCTGATTTTATCGAAATTAGAGGAGTCGCTCCATCTCATCCCTCTTCATCAAGGTTGAGGTTGAGGGAAGAGCCAGCGCCAGCACACGATTCTTGGGAGCGTTAATAACGATGGCAATTTGAGTGTTTTGGTAGGTAATACACGAATGACGTCATTCATGACATCACTAATTCTACGGATAGAAGGTGCGAAATGTTGTATTTTGAACACTCCGCTGTGTTAGCAGAATTTGCATCCTTTAAACAAACAGTGTTAGTCGAATGCTAATTTTGCACTCACGACTTCAAACGAAGGAATTTAAGAAGGACTTTCACCGCCCTAAGAAGTTATTGCCGTTCAAGCAGAATATCCGTAGGATTCTAACCTGGCGTGCCTGTGTTGGAGAGAAATGTAGAATGACCCGGCTACATCCCTTTTTGTGACCTATTCTTATGCAACGAATTCATTTGACAGAGCGAAGACTATGATGGCCCGTGCTAAAATAATTTGTCTCCATATGCCTTTGGTGTTGTTCCGTAACCGCCTCTTACACGTATGGATTCTTTATATTTTAATTATATGCAGAATCTGTTGGTTTGATATAAGTCTCCTTCTCCCCTGATCATGATGAGAGGAAGTAAAAAAAGACTTTCACTTTCTATTTCTTCCCTTCTCCTCGAGCTTTCTGGATGGGATTTCATTTTCCCTTTTATGTAATTTATTTTCCCTACTCACAATTTTTACTTTCCTTCAGATGAAACTCAAGAAAGAAATGAGCTTTCTCTGTCCGCTGCTGCTTTGAGTTGTCGAGCTTGGTTTCATAAAAAAGTAGATTTTTTCCGTCTGACAATTTCTAGGAGTTGGACCACACGGTATACGTTGGAGCAGGATGACGATAATAGAATTTCCGCTTACCTTTAACCTTTTCAGAGAAAGTAATGAAAATGAAACGAAACAAGGCTCAGGCTCATCTCATCTACTTTTTTTTTGGTCTAGGGGAAATAGGGTGATGTTGTATGTCTCTCTGACCTTTTCCAAAACCTAAGTTTGGCTCAACTTCCTAGTTGAGTTGAGGGGGACCGGATGGACGGTTTTAATATAAACATTCGTTTTTATTTTGTAAGTTATCCACCAGCAGCAGCAGCGGTTAAGGATGAGGATGATGGGATCATGACGCGCCCGTTCTTTGTTGACCGTGAAAGTATAATGGAGAATAAAGAAAGCAGTATCTATTCTCCTTTTTATAAAGCGGTTTCATTGGTTTAAAAGTTTCGATAATACTCTTTTGACTGGGCCTTTATGAACATAAATTTCACATGTCGTGCCCTCGTGTCTTGTCATTTCCACTCTGATTTGCGCTTAGCTTTCCCCGTTTTATATCTTATGTGGCCGTGGAGCTGATTTCATATTTCAAATTAAAATTCATAAGGATTAATGAAACTTGAGTAGTTTGGGTGAGGCTTAAGGAGACGCGAGCGTTAACTGCACGTGTATGAAATTGGATCTGTTCCTCCTATGCTCCACATGTTCCTTGAGGTGGAAATTCGTAAAGTCCAGTTCAAGTTCACAATCAGGACATCACTTAAGAACGGTCTCGTACATGGCTGGGTGATTTTAATGAATTAAAATCCTATTCTTCTGTACCGTTCTATTTCAATCACTATTGT
Source organism: Anurida granaria (assembly GCA_034694825.1). Lineage (NCBI taxonomy): Eukaryota > Metazoa > Arthropoda > Collembola > Poduromorpha > Neanuridae > Anurida > Anurida granaria. The sequence goes on from JAQIWD010001365.1 coordinate 2,814, forward strand.
TCACCACCGAACACTTGAACATAACGTTAGCCAGATAGCAAGCAAGAGATCTTTTTAGGATAAAGTAAGTGGGGATCATGAACCTCTACTAATTACAAGTAACTTCCCATGGCCCAGGCAATGATTATTGACGAGAGAAGCTAACGATGCCTTGAAGGTTTAATACCTCACGAAGGAAATTTTCAGCAAGGTTGTAATGATGACTTTTCTGTAGAAAAACATCTCCATTTTTTGTGGTATTAATTAAAGTAATCAACGAATTTCCGCGATTCCTACTGTTGTTTGTGCTGGAAAAAATTTGTTAGATTTTGGATTTAAGACTGTCGCACTCGTACCGTCCCTGGTCACTTTAAAAAAAAAAACTGACAGTTAAGTATACGAGAAGCTTAAGCTTAAGTGTTGACTGTACAATTGGATTTCTATGAATTCCTTTGGATTTTGGAAGCTTTCCCGAACTTACCAGACACACTTGAACTGTTCTGAGTTTTCATTACACCAGTGAAGCTTAGCTTTAAGAGAACTCACTGCCGTGACACACAATTTGAATCTTTAACATTTTTTGGGATTCATTCCATTGTCTACTAAAACTAAAAGACGACACACGACAAAACTCATTCTTTTGTTGTTAGGCGCGTGTGAATAGGGAACTAGTGCAAGTAACCCACTTTCAAAGTAAGACAGAAATCTTTTCATTGTTTGGGAACCCGAGCCATCCATATAATCCATCATGATCCAACCATCAGAATTTATAAAACCATTATTTGCTTAACAGGTTTATAATGTTTTAAACATACATTTCGGTCCAATCATTTTGTCATTCACTTCCCCTCATCAATGAATTAATAATGAATTGAATGAATTGGCTTATTCTAAACTTTGTGTTTTCTCTACAGGCATTTGGGAACGCCAAAACAGCCCACAACAACAATTCAAGCCGTTTCGGGAAATTCATTCAAGTTAGTTATCGCGAAAATGGAATGGTTCATGGGTAAGTGATCTCCCAATTCCCAACTTTTTTTCTCTTTGCCAATTTTCATTATTCGCTTGACAAAATTTATTGCTTTTGGAAAAAGAAAAATGATTTAAGTTTTAGGCTTGCGAGGAATGCTGCTGCGGCATTTTTAGTCAAAAGTGAAATTGAAGATGCCCAATTTTCAATGCCGAATTGAATGGAATAATATTTCTGCACACTTTCTCTTGAACAGGCATGATGTATAGCAAGTTTCATAAAAAATGCTCGCAATTCGTTTATGTATTTGTCTGCCATGAATTATTTGAGTCAACACACAAATGCGTTTTTTTTAGTTTAATTCCTTCAGAAAAGGTTTTTAAGTAATTCTTAGTTGCCTTACTTAGCAAATGGTAGGTCGTAGTGTGGTTAGGTTTATTTTTACACCAATTTGCAAAAATCTCGAGATGAAGAAGGTGATCCATTTATTCCGCTTCTCACTTTTCTACCTCATCCTGTGGCGAAGGACCGACTAGTCAGTAGTGCATGAATTGCATGTGCATCCCCTTCCACGTTCTTAGGGAAAGGAGGTTGTATGCATAATGCACTTGCGGTTATAAAGTGGTTCATCAAATAATATAATTTTTTTTTCTTGGTTTTTCTAGGGCTATCGTCCAGAAATACCTGTTGGAAAAATCACGTATTTGTTGCCAAGCAAAGAACGAGAGGAACTACCACGTGTTCTACTACCTCCTGGCAGGGGCAAACGAGTCAGAGAAGAATTCTTTGGCACTCCTCCCTGCCAACAATTACCATTACCTCAATCAGGTCAGTCACCTAAACTTCTTGTCTTGGCCTTACTATACCGACATCAAAATGATCAGTAGTTGGCGTCGTTGCGAATTTTATGAATGAATTCCAACGCACAGAGTATAACTTGTGACAGTTACGAAATGCCTTACGATATCTAATCCATTCACAAGACAGGCAAAGAATGAAGAGGACGACGATGCTTTGTCATGGAGGGAACAGGGCAAACATTTGTCAATTAAATGTCATTTAGTCATATGTCAATGACCATTAGAAAGAAAATGAATGAGAGAAGGTGGATTTGTTGTTAGTGGAAATGAAAGTAAAGTTTCTGGTTGTCAAATTCACTCTGCATAATAAAGCTTCATCATAAGGACTTCCCTTGAGAGTCAATTTGCATATCAAAGTGGGATAATAATTAAATCAATTGTCTTCATCACCATCTCCCCCCCGGTTGAACTTGTTAGTCTTGACTTTTGACCGGACTGTGATGATGAGAGAACATGAATGAAATCTCTCTTTTATTTAGATGATGAATGGGCATCATTTTCAATAATTCTAACCACACACGGAATAACACGCTAACCTACTACAAAGAAAGTCTACCTGCTTTTCGACATTTCCAAAACGCAGTTAAAATAGAAATTGTTAGTTTAATTTTTCATTCGAGAATAAGGTATATGGAAAACACACAACGAAGGAGGTAACGAGAGTTCTGGGATAAAATGTGAAGAGTCATCAGTGGAAAATTGTGCAGAGTTGTCAAATGACATTTTGAGAGAGAACGGGGGACAAAGTAGAAATCCCGGGAGTCGTGTCGACGTTGTCGTCGTTGTCAACTTTCTCTGCTTTCACCGCAGGATAGACCAGGACCAGGACGCTTGATACAGGAGAGGAGCCAACTGGAAAGGGGGAAGACAAGCTTATGAAATTGAAAAGGAAATTGACATTCGAGTCTCTTGTATGGTTTCGGTTTCCTTTGATGTTTATAATTTCCCAACTGTCTGACGTCATTTTATGTTTCCTCCTCCCCCTTGTCATATTATTCAAAACAAGGTCAATTTTGCTCCCAATTTCAAAGTCATGTTAAGATTAATTACAAACAAGAGGATTTGCAAAAGGGCATGGCGTAGGTTGCTGGAAGCTAAGACGAAGTTCAAGTCAGCGCTATCAATTTCACAGCGTAGGAGTAGGTACAAGCCAGAGGAGCTAGCCTTCTTGTTCACTTGAATTTATCGACTTGATGACTCGAATATCTGTAGCAAATTTCTTACAAGGAAGGAAATTTGCTTGATTTGATTCAAGCAAATGTGTGCGTGTTTATTGTGTGTTGGGTTCCCTTTGTAGGATTTGACGTTGGATTAAAGATGAGTGAATGACTTACAACTACTAGAAGTTAATAAACTACAAATTCCTCTTGTCTCTTTTTGGAATGGATCAGCAGTAATTTATTTTGATTGACTTGACTTTGATGGCTGACTTTATTTGGAATTCTGAATGTGAATGGGCGAGATCGATGGGAAGGTCAAATCTTAGAATCCCTTTGTAACAAAAGCGGCATCCGTCCATCTTCAGGCAGAATGAAAGAATAGAGGGAAGATGAGCCCAAGATGTAATGCAAAACCAAAATAAATCATCCCTCCCTCCTTTCGATTATTAACCTCGGCAGACGCATCTTGAATCTATAATTTGTTATTAAAATGGACATGGTGAACAGCCACGTGAAACACGATCTGCCTATTCAACTAACTTGGAACTTCGCTTTGACTATGGGAGAAATCTAAAACTGTTTTTAAGAGTTCCTGTTTTCTAAAGATGTTTGAAGTTTTACAAGATCATTACACATACTTGAGTAAAGTGCACGTAAAATATGCAACAACAGAATTGCAAATTTCACTAACACTTCCGTCCTAATGAGATTTTCATCGTTTAGAGCATCTTCTCTTACTCAAATTCTTCTTTGAAAGTAAAAGTTCAAAACTCCCATTAACTGCTTGCTTTAGGTTATGCGTATTAAAATCTAATTATCATTAGGCAACAGCAAGCCGTGTGTAATGGATATTGTATCTTGGATGGCATCATTTGTCATTTTAATGGAACTCAGTAACTGAGCATGATGGAGACGATGCAACAGAGCATGGAAATCCTGATTTTGAATTTACAATCCGAGAAAGGGATTGAGGATGAGGAGGCGTTGATTTAAGAGTGCACTATTGTGGTGTTTTTGGCGAGTGTTTTAAATTTTTAGGGGTAGATCCGGTGGGCGAATTTGCGCAAATTACGGATGATGATGAAGAACGGTTAAATGTGTAGGTAAATCCTGACCTTTGGTTTGACGACATTTAAACTTGTATTTTTTTGAACCTCGGTTTTAAATCCCCCTTCTTCCTTTAGTAAAAAAGTAGAAAAAATTTAAAAGGGTAAGATCTCCGTTGGAAAACCTAAAATGCGTACCATCACCATATAACCAGGCAGTGGAGTTATTTAAAATGTGGGATTGGGGTCTTAAATGGGTCACTGGCTGGAATTGAGGTTGTTCTTAAGTTGTAAAGTATGTGGGAAGAAGGTTAAAGGAATGAAATAAGGATAAAGGAATGCTTCTTTCCTGGTAATAAAGGGAGATCATGTGGAAGATTTAAGAGGCAGGGGAGAGTGTTAGAGACGACAGTCCATGAACAAAAGTTAGGAAGTTGATGATGGAAATGATCTCTTTCCCTGGCAAAGGTCGTCTGTCTCTTACTATATCACCATTCCATTCCATCTTGCATTGCATCCCTTCCCATTCCAAATCAAAACTTAAAACCTTACCCAACTTGTTCTGATTTTACACAGGGGAATATTCCCACATTAGAACTGCATCCCAATCCCATCTCGTATACGAATTCCATTTCATCCAGGGATATAATGGTGTAGGCATCATGCCGTTAAAACTAGGAAAAAGCAAGCACTGAAAAGTGTAATAAAGACACGCTCGTTTTGTCATTTGGGATGGGTGGATTCGGATTTGTTCCGCTTTATGTGGCAAACGTGTGTAATTGGATGTTAGAAGGCCAAGAGACTTAATTTGTAGTTTCTGATTGTGATCCGTGCTGTTGGCTCTTGATGATATTTTCTAAGGGTATTCGAACGGAACTTTATCAAGTCATTTCGCTATGAATTGCGCAATATAAGAATAAGACGTCAAGAAATTCCAGGAGAGATTCAATTTTATTTCGCAAAATCCCTGGGTGAGATGCTTTTTTTTTCTCACCTGAATTACACTTGGACCACTGTAAGCCGTTGAAATGCAGAAATAAAAGCATGCAGACCATAAACTGACCTTGGGTTACTACAATTACTGCGAAGATTCAGAAACTTGAATCAAAACTCTCATCTTCTATAATTGGGTCTAATAATATACTATTCCTTACGCCACTCTTTCTGGAGATAAAAAAAATTGCAAAATATCTTGTAGTATGTAAGCAGCATTGTTAACAAGGGATTGGAACATAATTTTTTCGTTTTTTTTCTCATTTCAGAGCGGATGCTACACCTTGGAAGGAGTTGATGAAAGCTATGAATTCTCTCGTCTCAAACAGTCCATGGAAATGGTTGGATTTGGGACGGACAAACAACGGAAATTATTCAGCGTCTTGTCTGCGGTGCTACTGCTAGGTAAGGGATGCCGAAGGCAACTTTTTTGCCATGTTTTGTACTATATAAGTATGAATTTTGTTTTTGAAGGACGAAAGTTTAGAGAAAGTGATTTTTTCCAGTTACTATGCACAACAGTGAAGAGAGAAAGGAAGATGTTGATGATGGGAATAGTTGGCTTTGAAGTTTTCTAGCATTTGCAGCAGGATGCAGGACGCAAGGGGAGAAAGTACGAGTGTTTGAAGGGTGTACTTGTACTAGGAAGGATTTCGGTTGTAGTTACTCAGAGGGTTTTCAGAATAGAGAGATGGAAAATCAAAATGTCAAATGTCGCTCATCAGGATGCATTGGATTGAAAAGGATTTCAATGTTCCGTACTGCCGTTCCTTTCTTCTGATCCAATCCCAGTCCTATACCACCAACTAACTTTTCCCCAGCCACTAAAGACGTAAGCTACTTTTCTTCCCTTTTCACTACTCTTCAGCTTGGGCCTAGAAAAGAAAAGGTGAACTCTTTGACACAAAGTGACGTCGACATTTTATACTTGGAACCCAATAGGACGAAGGGGGTAGACGATTGGATTTGGATCAGAGAGAGAGCTCATTCAACCTTGGAGTAATTTAGTGATGACGTCAGTTTTACGGCACGTAGGCTTAGAAGGTATTAAGAAGGTCCCTTGGACTATTTTTAGATTCCCATCTTCCTCCATGGAATAGAAGAAGAAAAAGAAAGAAGAATAGGAAAGATGTGGATTTAGATTTTCTAATTGGAAGAATTTACCAGAGAAAATAGATGCGTCTTTCTGAACTTTCTTGAATTCTTGAATGTCAAAGTGTAAAAATAAAACGGGCATTTTGTTAGAAAGAATAAAAGGCAGTGGAATGGAACTCCTCCTCCGTGTCCCGTCACGTCTTTTATTATTAGAAGAAATGAATTTATGGGCCCAATTCCGGGACGTTGGTTTTAATTTAATACTTTTATGTTAGCTTTCATTCCACATTTAATGGAGGAGGAAGGACGAAATTTTATTTCTTTTTGGACTTGTCATTCTTCCGTTCATTTCAGAAGTCTTTTTGGTGAAATTAGAAATGAATGGGAGGCAAATGCTCCCTCAGAGTCTTGTCTTTCTTCTAGTTTATCTTTCTCCCTCTCACACTTTTGATGAATGGCGTTGATAATTCCGGCGTTGTTACTGGAGTGAGTGGAGGAAGGAGTTTTTAGTGCGGAAGCATTAACTTCTTCTGAACTGTACAGAATCATAATATTGGCAACATGTCAAATTAAAGCGATAAATGAGCAAAGTTTTACTCCACTGCACTGTTGGCTCATCTTCTTTCCAAATGGGGAACACACATAAAGTTTAAATTAGAGTCCCATTTTATGTTTCCCATCTTTACGCACCCAGATGGTCTTTCTCTGGTATCATTATTAGATTTAAACATCAACAGTTCTGGCAAGTTTAAGGTATCGAAAACTGACAAATTCCAACAACCACTTTAAGATTCAATCAGCAATGATGGAAAGATAATTGTCAACACAAAAACAAGCTTTTCAGGCCCTTCATTTCCAAAGTTTTTTTTTGTATCCTCCCCTCTCTTAAACGTTGCAGAAATTAAAGGAATCAATTTGTGATCTGATGCAATAGTACATGGGTCATGTAATTTTTGATAAATTTTCCTAATTTGTATAGAACGTTTTTTTTTTAAGAAAAGGAGAATAGAAACTGTGCAATTAAAATTTAAACCTTTGAGGTTGCTGCGACATAAAATGCACCCCTTGACTTTTTTATGGTTGAAAAACCTTCTATGTGCATTAGGTTTAAAGTAGGTGGCTGGCGGAATGCATAAAACGAAGATGGATGATGACACGGTTTTTGAAGCTATGCTCCAAATTCCCTTCTTTTTTACAAGGATTGATGATAGAGAAAGCAATAAATGACTAGAGCGTTCTGCTTTTGAAGAAAAAAAAACAATAATTACTTTTATATTGCTTGGTACTGGATAGTTTGGAGATGCTACCAGTTGCAGTTGGGGTTTAGGCTATAAATACTCGGGAAAGAAAATTGGATTGGATCTCCAACATTAAATATTAATGTCCTTTTTCTATTTCAGGAAATGTGGAATTTTTGCCGAAAAAGTCTTCCTACCATCATGATGAGTCTGTCCTGGTCAAGAATCCGGAGGTGGTCCGCCAGATCTCTTCGTTGCTCCGAGTTACGGAAGAGACGCTCACCGCTGCTCTCACTTCCAAAAGAGCACGTGTCTCTGGAGAAATGCTAGTCATCAATTACCGTATGCCCGAGGCAAGTAAAGTAGGACGGAATGATACCTTCTCAAAATATCAATTTAAGAACCTTGTTTAATGCGGAGGTTTAAGACTTTCATTGTTTGACCCCGCACGAAAACTCATGTTATTTTTAGTGAGTTCTTGCCAATTATTTTCTTTGGGAAGACGTTTGAGAGACTGATTTCTGTTGATGTTTATTGGAGACGGGAGTTAGTTGTGAACGTTAAAATAATCATGCAGTCGGTTTTTATTGTTTGAGGGATGGACATGAGACACTTAACAAATCCAAACTTGGAATTAAGTGGGTAGTTAATCCGTGTGGAAAAAAACAATGGAGATTGTCTTGGCCTGTAATTGCAGGAACAGCAAGTGTGTGTGAGCTACTTTGGATTGTAAATTGTAATTACAGGGAGTCTACTTATACTCCCTTGGCTACATTGGGATAAAAATGACATGGCACAACTAAAAGAAAGAAGTGGGGAGAAAGGGATTAGAATGAAAATTGGTTCAATCTCTCCTTTGTCTTTCTTCTTCTTTATTTGGTTCTTTTGTACTTTTGTACAAAGTCCGTGGGATTGAAATCTAAATGATTTTCCTTGATCCTCCTTCGTAGGCGATTGCGGCGCGTAATGCGATGGCTAAATGCCTCTATGGAGCCCTCTTTGATTGGATTGTTCTCCAAGTGAACCACGCTCTTCTGAGTAAAAAGGATCCAACTGGGACAGAAGCGACTGGAAAATCAATAGGAGTTCTCGACATCTTTGGCTTTGAAGATTTTGGAAATTGCAACAGGTGTGTATGAAATGTTAAAGCAACAAAAAGCCAACCAACCTTTTGATTTTCCTTCCCCCTGTCCATATCCCCGCTGGGACGAACTTTCCTACCTACAACTCGTTATATTGACTTTTCCTGGGAGATGAACATGAAGTTGTAGCTAATGGACCGTTTTTCCAGGAAAAGTCGGCGTCTCTCAATTTTAACAGAATGCTCCCGGTGTATTCTTTATATTAATTTAGGACATGATGCAAAATCATTATGGAAAATAATGAAGCTGAGTTAACTGAATCTACTTTTTTTTCCTTTATAGTTTTGAACAGTATTGTATCAACTACGCTAATGAGCATTTAGGTAAGTTTAATCAACTCATTCAGTCTCAAAACTAATTTAGCAGGAAGTCCATTCCTAAGCAAGGCAAGAAGGGACTGTGGCCTATTTGGGTTTAAAGTAATAATTATTGCTATAATTTTACCTTTCAGCAAACTACTTCAATCAACACGTTTTCAAATACGAGCAAGAAGAATATAAGAAAGAAGAAATCAAATGGACAAATATTGGTTATATGGATAATACTCAGTGTCTCAGCCTCATTGAGGCAAAACCCAATGGTCTCATCTGCATTTTGGACGATCAGTGCAAGTAAGTTTTAATTTAAACGTAAGAGAAAAGAGAAACTTAAGAAAAATTCCCTGTTGGCGGCTGCAGGATGAAAGGGGGCTTTGCCCCCAATTATTGATTTTAATATAAAGGAGGATGGATGGTTATTAGAGATTGCAAGAAGATGAAGTTCTGAGATTGAGTAAAGTTTTTGTTTTTAAAATTCTAAATTTTCTCTACTAGTTTCCCCGGAGCGACGAATGAGACTCTTCTGCAGAAGTTTAATTCGGTCCACAAAGAACACGAGTTTTATGAAGTTCCACAGAGGCGGGAGGCTGCTTTCATCATTCGTCATTATGCGGGGAAAGTCAAGTACCAAGTAAGTACCGCTGCTAGGGATCTGTGATAGCAACTTTTAGAACCAAGCTTGGGAAAGTGTATAAAGGGAGATTCCGGACGGAACAAATAGAGAAAGAGACAGGAAATTACTTTCAGTCACTGATTTCTACAGGAGCCCCAGTTTAGCGGATTTTGTATAATTTACGCAAGCGACTTAGGCTCTGAACTATTGGACCGTTAGGTTTTAGCTCACCCCCCTACGAATTGAATCTCAAATACTTGGAAATACTTGACCACGTATTCAGAAGAGATTCTGAGTATTATTACCCGAAGCGGTGGGAATTCTTTGAAGAGTGTTTCTGATCCTGCCTGTTACAGCGAGTTTAAGTGCGTAATTTCCTGGAAGAGAAAGTATTTGATCTCCCTTTACCCCTTTTGCCAAATTCTGAGCACTAAAATTTTGTTCCGGACTTTCTCCACACAAAAGTGGAATATTTGCTACTCTATGGCTTAAGGCTGTATTTTTCTGGGTGTAAAGTAGCCCTGGCGGGGAGTTTAGAACTACATTTGCCCATCTTTTAACCCAG
>JAQIWD010001366.1:0-12790 GCA_034694825.1 Anurida granaria
GTGTGCATGTATAGTTTCCTTAACTTCCTTCCTTCCTCTTTAGATTAATTTAAAACTTACTCAAGAATAATAAGATTGCACACAGGATGCTCCACCCGTAATTCAAGGTTTTTAATTAGAAATATTTCGCGATGGGTTAAAGTTTAAGGAGAGGCTTGAGTGAGTGCCTCTCTTTCCTCTGTAGTTTCACGACTCCATTGTCTCATAATTTCCTACTTATGGATTGTAATTACAGAAAATGAGGCAAGTAGCGTGTGCTGACTAGGGAAGGGGATGGGGATGATGTGTTACTATTAAATTCAAAAGGCAATGTCAAATCTATTGCGACAAGGGGGCGGATTGAATGGATGAGCTTGTTAATCCAACTTAATTCAATGAAAGTTCCAAATAGAGGTAACTCATCCTTAAGAATAGATTTGAAAGGTCCAATCATAACATTCCCAAGTCAATCTTAATGAAAGGAAAAGCCGTAAGCCGAAGCTCATCTCCTTTTCATTGTGTTCTTAAGTTCCGCTTGAAGGCAATCGGAAAAAGGCTTCAGTGGTGGTGGTGGTGGTGGTGATTTGATTTGAAGTGATGAAGGATAAATTTTTTGACTAGGTCACGGGGGGAGCATAAGTGGCTGCCTTAGCTCTCATCAAATTAAGGTGTAATGGGCATAGTTAAGAATCAAACAAAGAGCCCCATGCAGGGCCTGCCCCTTCGTGGTCTTTCGTAATCCCCCTGACAGAGGTCCCAAATTCAATTGAAAATTGAAATGCCGTGTGTGCGGATTACAAAAGTCATCAGAGATCATCTTCATTAAATAATTCCTTTCGTGAATATAGTACGTATAGTGACAAAGGGAGGAATATAGACAAAGGATGCGATGATGCAGTTTAGACAAGGACCACTTCTGCACTCCCAAATTGTGTGTACCAGGGGGGTGGATACGCTTCGTCTAATTTCTTTTATTGTTGTAACGCTTCATCCATTTAGAAACGAGCTCTACCTGCCTCCACGTTGCGGAATGTCGTGTGGCGAGAAGAAGAGGGGCATGTCATCTTCTTAAAGTGCATTGGCACGTTGCGATATTAAATATATGGTTATGTCCGTCGGTCATTTTACAAGACAAATGGAAACTGAAATTAGAATTCAACTCCTCATCACCCGTTCGTGCAAAGAATGGAATGGGCCAAGGTCACTTTAAAACTCGTCCTTTGACCCATAAGGGAAAAAAAATAAGGGAGATGGAATATGAAGAAAGCAAAAGCCCAATTGCAAAATCAAATAAAGATTTGACATTTGCACGTTCAAGAAATAGGAGAATGGCCGATGGGAACCAGAATTGATGGACTGTCTTCACATAGGAGTCCTATAATAGGACGAAGGCAGGGGTTCTTACTTAATTTAATTTAAGTTTGTGCGGTGACAATTGTTGACTTGACAAATTGCACAAAGGGAGGGACTTTCCTTTCCCAAGGACGTTGCATTATTGTGCCCTTTTCAGTTACTAATGAAGTGCTACTTTTTATTTTTCTAAGTTTGTTGAGAAGCTTTATTTGTATATATGAATTGACAGACAAATTTCACTTTCTTCAGCGATAAGTGCTAATGGAGTTGGAGAGATGAAAGTTTATGTAAGGAAGCATTATTAAAATTAATTCGCACCCTCGGATTCCATCGTAAAAAAATTTAGAGTAAGCCCGGTTGCTAATCAATGTAAGAATTAGATGTAAGCCAATGATTAAATATACTACTAATCACTTTCAGTGAAAGATTTCATTGAGAAATGGGATTAATTCCATTGAAGAGTGAAGAATTTGACCCATGTTTTCTTCCCCACCATGCCTTCCTTAACACCATTCCCAAACGTCACGACTAATTTATAAAGTCACGAAATTGTAAAAGGGATTGCTTAGCAAATCGTTTCTAATAACTCTCAAACACTTTTGAAGAGATCCATTTTCACAGTATGACACGAACAGAAGAAGTGATGCTTACCGCGATCTTGCTAAAGGCGTCAAAATCTTTCTCTCTAACTCATAAATTCAGTCAAGGATAGTCGGCTATTTTTAAATGCATTAGCCATGTCAAAATATTGGAGACCTAAAGCGTAATGTCAGACGAAAGTGATGGAATTGAGGACTCAAAATTCTAATTTTCAAACTGACATGTGACAAAGTTTGCCTTTTCTGACAGGAAAACTTTAGATCGTTAAACTTATAAGCATCGTTGATGGCAAGATTTACTATTGTCGTCTTTATAATAATTTATAAGCAGCTTAAGTTCATTTTCTTTGAGGTTGGCTTAGATCTTGGACGCTCGTCCTCCACTGACATTTTCTCATATCTCACGCGTCACGCCGTTTCAACTTTCGCTTTGAGTCACGGTATCGCCGTGTCCTTTGTTTTATGCAGATCATCTTTTCACTTCACTGCGGATCTTTAAAAGGAATCACAAAATGATTGTATTGGTCCAATAGATTGATTGATTGAAACCCACCAATGACAATCCTCACATTAATCATTCCTGCGCAGAATCCAATTAATCCACTTTCACTTTCCGTCAACTTATGCAAAATCTTTATTTTTTGCGTATTAACAAATGTCAATTTAAACTTACTCTAAGACTTGTTGCATTTTCTGAGTGCCGAAATTATAAGACTAAAAAGGCGTTTCCGTTAAAGATGACGCCTTATTGCCGTATATCAGTATTCTTATTAAATCTAATGCAACGCTAATTCCATCTATAAAAGTCACGATTTACACTTAAAACGTCCGACGTTTAATGAGGTCTTAATAGGTTTCAAGGCTTTTTTTCCTTGGGACAGAAAATAATAGGACAAGAATATTGTTAATTAAACGCGCATGAACTTGGAACTCGGTCATAATTTCTCCGGAATGATTCGCTAAGCCATTGGGAAAATCTTGCTTGAGGGCCAAAAATTAAACATGGCACATTTTTATTTAGACGTTTGTTAATTTCCAGGCACGGACGTCGTGCATTCTTGCCGCTAACTTCTTAAGCGGAGACCGCCGCCTTACTGGAATTCAAGATGACACCAGGGATGCCACATCTAAAGACTTTGGTGGCATGCGTATTTCTGCTGTTTCACATAGCCACCGGAAATGCCCAACTGGATGACCGCCCTCCACCCCGATACAGTTCTCACCGGTTACCCAACACGAGGTTCACCTGCGAAGGGAAGTTCACCGGAAGATATTATGCGGATCCCGAAACTGATTGCCAAATGTTTCATATCTGCTCAAAAACAAGCAAAAGAGATTTTAGTGACTTCAAATTTCTTTGCCCGAATGGAACAGTTTTTGATCAGGTAACATAAATTAAAAGTCATTCTCAATTTACAATCTCCATTTAACCCCTAATTTGACCCTTGTAGGAGCATCAAGTATGTGCTGACTACTACCAAGTAGTTTGTCATTTCGATTCCGACACGAATCCCTTGGGCCCAATTTTTGAGATTTTTAAACTTTCATCAAAGGAAAGTACAAATCGTAGAGAGTTTGGAAGTGTGCCGCCGCGACGTGATCCGGAATACTTGGGACAAAATGCTTTGAGTATTGAAGACTTCCAAGTTGAGGAATACAACAACAATAAATTGGCATCATCAAGGAATGCGCTTCCATTCCAAAGTACCCAAATTAAACCGTTGAAAGATGACATTTTATTTAAATCAACCACAACACCACCGCCACCGTCGCTAATCCCGACAAAAGCGGAAGTAATTTATACAACACCCCAGCAGACCACGCGACAACCGACGTCTACACGAAGAAATATTCTAGGAAATGCTCCAATTTTGCTCAAATCATCAACTCTGCCGCAACCATCGACTACTGCAGTCCCAATTAATTTTAGTCGAAGGATCGTCCATTTTCCCACATCCACCCCATCATCATTACAGTCCCACTTTGAAACATTGTACGACCGAATTAGGGGCAATAAAAGAACGGATGCCCCTGTGGTGACAAGCTCATCCCAGCGTCCTACCACCACCACCACCTACCGGCCAACAACGACAACAGAAAGTCCAAGACGACCAGCGTCCATCTTTGACGATCCTCAACTACGATTCAAGGACTTTGCCTCTCTAAATAAATTCCAAACGCAATTCCATGCTTCATTTGCAAATAATCCTCCGAGGACGACTGAACCGCCAATTACATCAACTACAGAGCGCTTTACCACCAGCACATTTGGGCCAATCATAGATTACACTGAGTTTGGAAATTTTAGAATAGAGTATGAGACCACAACATCTCCTCCTGCAAGCGGCAGACGCTTCCCGAGCGGTTCCGACTTGAACTACAACAGTTTCTTTGACTCATCCAAATCCATTGAAGACGAAAGAGGATTCACAACTACGCAAGAACCCTTTCCAGAGAGAGGCACCACTGCCAACCTTGATTTCAACACTCGGCCGCACTCGGAAACTAAACCCCCGAACTACCAAACTACCCGACAAATCCCGACGTACGACCAAACGTTCCGGACGACTTACCAAGATGTGACGACGTCGGGTCCGCAGACCTTCCAGCAACAACCCTCGAGATTCAGCGACGAGTTCTTTCGAAAGCTTGACAAACCCATTAATTTCATCAGCACGGATGACGAGGATGACTTCTTTGCCAACGCCGTGCCCACTGACCAAAGCGGTTTTGGAAGGAACTCTGCAGAAAGCAACAGCGTCACCGAAGCGGCTGCCACAACTACTACGACAACCTCCAGTACCGTTAGACCACACCGACGCCGCCGCCCAGAGGCTGAAATTCAGCGGCGAAAAAACATTAGATTGGCTGCTGAGCGACTAAAGTTGAGTCGCCGAGGTGAAAGCCCAAGGTTTGAAAACCTAACATCCACATCCGTGACCGTTGTTGAAAAAAGTGTAAGCGGTGAAATCTTTAACGTGGAGTCCTCCATCAACAGCGGTTCCGCAGGGATTAATCATTTCCAGCATCAGAAGGTAAAATTTCAAATGCCTTCAGAATTTATTCATGATGCTAATGCCACCAATAAATTTGTAGATTGCAGGGGTCACAGGTGACGTGGGGCTCTCATTCACAACAACACCAAGCCCGAGGCCTAGAGGATTCTTTGGTAGGCGGGCCAGACCTTCAGCGGAAGGTCGTGCTCATGATGAACAAGGTAAGAAATTTAATATTTCACCCAAAGGTACCTTTTGGTATAATTTGGAGTAATGGGATCATCTTTTCTGATGTAATGGAGATAAATGTCACAAATTTGGAGAGGCGTGACGCCTGTCATGTATTAAATGAAGATGAACTCCTAAGAGGGCAAGGTTAATTGACCTTTCTTCTGGGGAGTGTGACAAATGGGGAATTTAACAATCGAAATTAAAGTCTAATTAAAGTTTATTTTTTTAAATTGCTGTAGGTGATGAAGGGATCAAGACCTTCAAAAACCAATTTGGAAGGAATGACCACCGGAGGGAAAGGCCAACTTCACCGTCCACTTCAGAAAGACCGGACTTTGTATTCGCAACGACATATAGGCCGACCAATAGGATTCGACTCACGACTACAAACAATTTCACGACGACGACGACGACAGTAGAGCCCGAATTGGTGACAGCCTCTGATGAGGACATTGCCAGGCTCAGGTCAAAATCTCAATCTAGTTCAACTGCTGGACCCAGTGAGAAGCCCACCATCCTATCACTCAAGGTCACTTCCAAGTCTGCCTTTAAAGCAGTTTCACCTTCTGCGCCGAAGCCAACAAGGAAATCTGTCTCTGATGAATCTAACGTCGGTGGAACACGAAGTCCTGATTATGATTACTCCTACTACGATACAGACAATGATAGAGGAGTTGCCTCAATTATAAAACAGGATTCATTCGGAGATAAATTTAGCAACGTTTAGTTATCCAATCCTAATTAGCAACCTGCAACTTTTGCACAGTTTGTGTGAGTACGTACCAGAATTACCTTAAGTTTATAGTACTTACTTAAAAACGACTTTTTAAAATGTTTAAGTAAAAGTATGATGACTCACTGCTTTCTTTTTGGACAGAGACTTGTTTTTAACAAAATATTTCCAGTTTTATATCCAAGCTATCACTTCATGTGCCAATAAATTATCCTATTAAATTAATGGGGAGGAAGCCCTTCGCATTATTGCCTTGAGATCATTTCGTCATGTGTCGCCGTTAAAATAAATGTGGCGCAGCCATATTTTACTATTTCATAAAAGCCAATGTAGGAGGTTCTTTCTGCCATTATAAGGAAGTGAATTCTGCAATTTAACCATGGTCAAAATTTAAGCGGAAACCGAAGATGTGAATTTTCCCATAAATAGGAAAATGAATCTGGCGACATTGTTCTTAATCATGACGACATTTGGCTTTCACGTAAAATGACGCTACGGTTTCGACATGCAGACTTGTGCTAGATGTGTCGAAAAAGAGCGGGAATTCAAAGTTGTCCAACAGATTCAAATCCCAATATAAAAAGCAAATAAAAAAAACTGTAACAAAACAGATAGATCTGTTTGTGTGTTTACATTACAACGACGAGGAGGAGGGATTACAAATTTCAATTACTCAATTCATCCACCTTTGTTTCTAAGTAATCTGTCTAATCATCATCTTCATCAGAGGCAGGCCATCAGTCACGTCCGCCTTCTCGTCCTACTGATATTCCGTTCATCAGTGGAGTTTACTCATTTTGTTCTATACGGAACACGGATCGTCATAACTTCAGTCAGTTCAGTCAAATCGTCGTAAGTCACTCCGTCTTAATTCATTGATTACACAACTGAGTTATGGAAGGGCAATACTAACCAACTACTCATTTCGAACAGGAGGACCGTTGTCTTGTTGACCCGGACCCGGAGCAAGGAACTTCATTGACACTCAACCCAAGGACTTTGGAAACACTGGATCGTGAATACGGGGGATTACTATCAGAAAATTAATCTGATCTTAAAGGTACTCCGGTGATCTTAAAGGTAAATCGCTTTATTCCCTTTCTTCACCAGTTCCCCTCTTATCCTCCGTCCTCGATTTTTTATGCATTCGGTTTAAAACTGTCAGCTGGTTCACAAGTTTTAGACTTTGATTCAATTAATTGATTCCTTTCAATCTCATTTAAGTAAATCGAATCTTGGTAAAAACGTTCTTGTATTTTTCTTAAAAGTTAAAATCCAGTCTTGCCGTGTTGCTCCTAAAGTGTCCCATTACATCATTCATTCCCTGACCCAGAATATCGAGATAAGCATTCATTCATTTACTAATCCGGCTGTGTACTCTTTTTTTTTATTTGTAGAATTAGCCGGATTCATTATTGTTGAAGTTTTCTGACACTGCAAGTTAAGCACATTTCGAAAAGGATCCCTGATGACTTGAGGCTAAAATCATTTGATCGGTTTAACTCAAATCGTTTGAATGGTTGACACGCGGATTCCATTTTTTCACCGGGCTCCACAACCCCACGAACAACAACGGAATAATGCAACATGGATGCTCCATATTTGTCAACAGGTACGTCGTTTTTATTATTCCAACCATTTTAACACATTAATGTTAAGTTTGCCGCTACAATTCTAATTTATTGCGTTTGAGAATTAAGAATTTAATTAAAATCAAAAAACGATCCACCATAAATTTATATATTTGAAGCTCTGCGAAAATATATTGTCTAATGTAGCCCATCCTCCGCTGTTACTTTGCAATTCAATTATATATTGAATAGCCATTCATTGTGATTTTTTTTGGCACTGCTCCGCATTTTTTGCTAAAAAGCTGGAGGTTAAGATAAGAGCGAATGATACAACATGTGAAGGGTATGGATGCTTTAATATTACGTGTATGTTAGAGCATAGCCAGAATCCCTTTCGCCTGCGCTCTCTATAATCTTCCAGAAGTGTTTGAAAAACTACGGACCATGCCATGGGCTTATACCACTCGACTCGGTGCTCACTTTTCATTTTGTGGTGTGGCAGTCTGTGATCATTTATAGGCTGTAAATTAGAGTTCCAGCTTCTTTTTATTAGTGTAGTTTTAGTGCTCAAAGTCTTTATGCCCAGCTGGTTATTATAATGAATACCCTCTTGGATTTAATTACGCAGGTCATCTATGACATGGACCAGTACGGTGTCTGTGTTGTGGACAATTTGCTAGGCGAAGAAAGAGGGGGCCTTATACTTCAGGAGGTGTACGCCCTTGAGCGATCTGGGGCCTTCCAGGATGGTCAAGTAGTCAAGCAGCAGCAACAGCAACTCGTCAATCTAAACGTCCCACCCGGCTCCAATAACTGTGGTTCCCATGTCAAGAGCATCACACCCGTAAGAGGTGACAAGATTGCCTGGGTTGATGGGCAAGAACCTTTCTGTAAAAATATTGCAGTGCTCATTGCCCTCATCGATGGTAAGAATTTCATTAATTTGTGTGGAAATTTCATTTTTGTATATATTTGGTAATTATTCTAATCCTTTTTTTTCCAGCCATTATAATGGGAGCTAACAAAATAGCGAATAACGGAAAACTTGGAAGTTATACGATAAAGGAGAGGACAAAGGTTAGGCGAAGTTGTCATTATGGTTTCCATTTTTTCATCATTGTTGGTGTTTGTCTAATCGCTGCCGTTGATTTTGAACTCTTCCAGGGCATGGTTGCCTGCTACCCCGGAGGAGGATCACATTATGTGAAGCATGTTGATAATCCAAACCGAGATGGGAGATGTATTACCTCAGTCTACTATCTCAATAAAGACTGGGATACGAAGGTAAATACGTTTAACTGAAGTTCAACTTTTTATCTTTGATTTGCTTTGGTTGCTTGAAAACGATTTTCTTCCTCCAGACCAACGGTGGACTTCTGAGGATTTTTCCAGATGGCTATGCCAACACTGTTGCTGACATCGAGCCCCTTTTTGACCGAGTGCTTTTCTTCTGGTCCGATCGAAGGAATCCTCACGAAGTCCTACCAGCCCACAAGATCAGGTAGGGTAATTTCCTACGAATCGCTTATTCCCAAGTTACTTATTGATCTGATCATTCCAGGTATGCAATTACACTTTGGTATTTCGACGCCGCGGAAAAGGACGAGGCCCGAGTACGGCAGAGGGAAAGTTGATTCTCCTATCGTTACCTTTTTTTTTCGTATCGCACTCTACTAAATAAGTAAATAATGGTTGGACTTAGTAAATATATTTAAGAATTGTATCATCCATGCTTACAAGAATTTATATTATCTCCAGCGCAAATATGATTTCGAAACTGTATAGTTATTACCTTCTAACGAAAATTTTATGATCTGTGTCGAATAGTTTTTCCGAAAGATTTACAAGTCTTAAGAACCCTTGCCCTTGCCTGTTAAACTGTAATCCCAGGAACCTTTTCGCTTTAATTAAGGCAACCAAATTCGGCAGAGTTCTCATTCACCACGAAGTACGTAAACTTGGGCCTCCTGGATCCTTGACTTCTCCAACCAGTAGCGATTAATCACACATCTCCGTGATATCTTTTGCAATATAAAACACTTAATGATTTCAAAGATATCACAGTTTGTGATAACCTGCTGCACATCCCTGAGGTATATCTTCGGGGAGGTATGTACCTATAACCTCAATATAAGGAAAAACTCTATTTGCAGATAATCCAGATTTAAATTACGGAAAAACTGTACTACGTGCAGGTTCTGGAGATTCTGGATAGTGAGTTGGAATTTAATGATAAGGTTATTAGAACTTTAACACATTATGATGCTATGAAGGAACCACCGAAAATGGCTCGTAATAAATTATACGTAAAATCGTATGAATTGACCTTACCCTATGACCTAAGGGAAATTTGATAGTTTTCTAGACAAGGTTGACCAGCCCACGGACTCCGACATTAGAACAAGGTGACACGCATTGTGTTTTGGTAGTATGCGGAGATAAGTTAGCTGACCGTAGTACTCGCAAAATGAGGTTGACGTCTGGCGTCTGTCTGGTGTCCCTTTTTCTGTTTCTTGTTTTCCATGCTTTTTACTCATTTCTTGTCCGTTTCTTCTTCTTTTTGTTTAGCTTTTGGCCGGGTGTCTGTCAGGGTCAGCAGAAGTAAATCAGGACTCAGGAAGCGGAAGGAAGGAAGCAGAACCAAACTTCTCCTATCAAACATTTAATCTTGTTCAGCAGTGCGGAGAGCGGCTTTCTCTCAGAAGCGGTGGTAAGGTAGGGAGATTCATCATTTATTTCAGCTGTTCATAATCGTTCGTACGTTCTCATTCATAAGATTTCATTTCAAGTCTGTTTTAGTTATGAGGTCAAAACGTTGCCGGTTAAGGCAGAGGTGTTAATGTCGAACAATTCAAGAAGGCATATGTCAATGTCCGCTCTCTCACTTTCTTTCCCTGTTATGCTTCTGTATCTGTTTATTTTTTACTTACTTTTAGGGATAGTGTCCTTCGTCCAGCCCTGCAACTCTATAATCGAACACAAACAAGGGAACTTGAAATTGAAGGAGTGTACGAATATAGGCTTGAAGGGTACTCGATTGTCGATTGGTTCATCTCTACGCCGCCGATTACATCATGTCACAGGATAGACACCGAAATTTCAAGAACTTTGGGAAAGCCTCAGACGTAAGGATTTGACGCGCTTTCAATTTTCAGATTATGACATTACAAGTTACAACTGATGTCTTTATTATGGCGGATTGTTTTTTTTTGTATAGGAACTGCGTCGGCGCCGTAATGACTGCACTGTGGAGTTACGTAAGGCTAAAAAGGATGAACAATTGTCTAAGCGGCGAAATATTGATACCGATGAAACGGATGGGACCCTGCAAACCAGCAGTAACATCGTCGATCCCACCGGAAATGCTTTGCACAATATTGTTGTGAACCAAGAAACCGTGCTACGGATCATGATGGACATCAACAGGTGAGCACAGGACCTGAATCTTTTATTCTTCGTGTAAGTCTGCACTTAAGTTTTGCAAAGGAGATAAAAGTCGTGATGCTTTCAGCTTGGAGAGCTCCCGTCAATACGCCGCGACACAGGTTGCTCGCAAGATCTTGAGCCGTGAGCGCCATCCTCCCATTGACATTATGGTCCAAGCAGGAATTGTGGCACGATGCGTCGAGTTTCTTCGTTTTTCAAATTATCCTGATCTCCAATTCGAGGCTTCCTGGGTTCTCACCAACATCACTTCCGGAAACTCTAATCAGACTGACGTTGTGGTCAAGGCCAACGCAATTGAGCCCTTTATTGAACTCCTTCGCTCTCCTTACAGTCATGTCGTGGACCAAGCCATGTGGGCTTTGGGAAATATTGCTGGGGATGGTCCTGCTCTCCGTGACTTGGTCATCAGTAAGGGGATTGTTCCCCCACTTGTTGCTCTCGTCCAAGCGCAGGCAGAGGTTAGAAACTCAATTATACCAACATGTTTATTCATTCAGGAAGAAATTTATGCAAAGCTATAACTTTGGACTGATTCTTGCAGCCATCCTTCCTTCGGAATGTTGCATGGGTACTATCTAACCTATGCCGTGGCAAGACCCCACCGCCCCCAGTTGAAGCAACACGAATGTGCCTTCCAGCCCTTCTGCGTCTTATCACGTTTAATGATATGGAAGTTGTGTGTACGTTAACCGATATTTGCTGTCTTATCTGTTCTTAGTCACGCATCACTAATTAGCATAATTTTTTTTTTTTTTTCTGCATAGCCGACGCCTGTTGGGCTCTCTCGTATTTGAGTGACGGGACGAACGAAAACATCGAGGACGTCGTAAGCTCAGGAGCTGTTCCTCGTCTTGTCGAGCTTCTTCAGGTTGACAATTTCAATGTCATTACACCATGTCTCCGAACCATCGGAAACATTGTTACTGGAAGCGACTCTCAAGTAGGTTAATTTCCAATTTGTCCCATTTCTTGAGGAACGCTATTCTAATTATACTTGCTGTTTCAAACAGACGCAAGCTGTAGTACGCGCTGGGATTTTGCCATGTCTTACCAAGCTCCTCGGATCTGCCAAACCGAATGTTGTGAAGGAAACAGCCTGGACAGTTTCAAACATTGCTGCTGGAACGGTTGAGCAAATCCAACAAATTTTGGACGCTGGCATCATCCCCCTCCTGGTCCACGTCCTTACATTTGTGAGTAAATCATTGGGTATCGAACTAGCGGTGACGACTTGACTTGTAGCGTCATTCCCTTTTGTCTAATTTGTAATTTCAGTGCGACTTTCGTGCTCAGAAGGAGGCTTGTTGGGCAATTACTAATATCACTTCCGGTGGTGATACTCGACAAATCATTTACCTCTGTGAGCTTAATGTCATTCCTGCTATTTGCAATATTCTCAACGTCAAGGACTGGAAAACTGTCATAGTCGTAATGGATGGCTTAGAAAATATCCTCAGGGTCAGTTTGCTTGCGTGTTTTCATACTAAATCAGGATTCATCAACTCCACTTGCCTTGAGTGTAGTTAACCTACTTTTAAACTTTATGTGACTTCCAGAGTGCTGCTGAAGCTGGACAGCTAGAGAGCGTTGCGCAAGCCATTGAAGAATGTGGAGGCTTGGACAAGATCGAGCAACTCCAAACCCATGAAAACGTATCGGTCTACAATAAAGCCTACGCTCTCATGGATGGCTATTTTTCCGAACAGGCAAGGAGAAAGAGCATGCCGCTTTGATTTTAAGAAGGCGAATTGCTCAGGGCTCATTGCACAATCTTTGATTTCAGGGTACACAGGATGCTGATTTACTTCCGGGTACTGCTATGAACGGAGAGTTCACCATTACAGTGACGGACAATGCTAAAGACTTCAACTTGTGATCATC
>JAQIWD010001367.1:0-12784 GCA_034694825.1 Anurida granaria
AATTTTGTCATGTTTTCTTTAATTTGCAAAATATAGGTGAATTTTGCCATGTTTTCTTTAATTTTGCAAAATATAGGCGAATTTTGCCATGTTTTCTTTAATTTTGCAAAATATAGGTGAATTCTGCCATGTTTTCTTTAATTTTGCAAAATATAGGTGAATTTTGTAATGTTTTGTCGTGTTTTGTCGAATTTTGTTTCATTCTGCCATGCTTTGTCTTGTCACCTGTGAGAGTCGTTCCCTGGCCGGTGGGATGATTGGTAGTTGTCGCTTCTTAGGTGACCCCTGCGGCGTCGCTGGTCCTGATCGAATGCCCCGCGGGTACGGAGCCCCAAACTCCGCTGCCTCCCTCTGTTCCGTCCTACACTGCGGGAAGTACGTCGTGGGAGCACCCCGCTGGAACTGCCCCTGTGGACTCCGTGGTCTAAACTGCTGTTGACTGGGCCCAGGGAGAGGTGCCATGGTCATGGACGCTGCTCTCCGATTGGCTGAGAGTGGCTCCCCCCGAGGATGCACGGGTTGTGACGAGTAGGAGTCCGAGTCCGAGGCGACACGGCGACTCATGAGGGGGGCACCCCCCTCCCCACGCCTCCTCCGCTCACCCCCTTGGTCCTCTGGTGGCGGACTTGAGGAACTTGAAATGGAAGCGATTTCGAGTCGCCGCTCATAGTCGATCTCACTCATGTCAGAGTCGGAGAGGCGGGAAGTTGTGGATGGGGGTGAGAGGTGGTCGCCACCAAGGTTGACAACACCCTGGCATCGCTCCGTTTCCAGCGTTAAGTGTGAACGACGCTCCGTCGTGAGGAAGTGCCACTCGGGCTCGTCATCCATGGGGTTAGTGGACAGTTCGAGGGAGGTCTCCCCGATGTAGTCGGCTGAAGTTCCGGAAGGATCCGAGTCCCAGACGGAGACTTGCAGAATCCGCCCGCGCAACTCCGAGAGGCGGATCGGGGCAAACAAAAAACTTTGGTTCCAGTAGGGGTCACGAGTTTGGGCGATTGTCCGGGTACGTCGTTTCCATTTTTCGCTAAAAAAAAAATTGCAAAATTTGATATAAACTTGCAGGAATTTGACAAATGTTTACAGAAACTTGCAAACTTTGACAAATTTGCTCAAATCCGCCTTACCTCCTGTCGGGTAAGAGGCACAGCTTGGCGAAGGGACTCGGGATTCCATGTTTCGATGGAAGGTCAACTCCACTCAGAATGGAGGCACGGAGCTGGAGGAGGATGGGGTCAAACCAAATCCTAATTTGGACTTTGGGTTGCTGGACTGGTCCGAATTTGGGAAACCTGGAGGGGTCGGGTGATGTCGGGCTCGTCACGGTGACGCTTGGTCGGCGTGGAGCATTCGAAGGAGCTTTGTTGCGAATTGACAGCTGACTCATAGCACTCGTCGCACCGCCACCCACCTGGCCACCCACGCCGCTGTTTCCATAACTTCCACGCCCACCACCACCGCGGCCTGGTCCCAGCGGTCGGGCCACGACAAGCTCCACCTGCGTGTCTTGCTTCGACTCCTGAATAACTTGCTGCACTTTGAAATCAGGCAAATCTGCAAAAGGTCTGCGAAAAAGTTAAAAAAAAAAAATTCAAATTAGAACTAAAATTCTCACCGTCAAATGGCTCGAAATTTGAATTAGTTTTCAACTTTTACCTTCCATTCCACTCGACGACTTCGTCCCCTGGCCAAAGTCTTCCGATTTGGTCAGCGATTGAACCCTTTTTTACCTTTTCCACAATGGCACCAATTCGTCCACCCTCCAGGATTTGTCCACCAAGGACGCGGAGCCCAAGAACGTTCAAGGAAGCACTTCCAGCACCATCACGAATCTCTTTCCTCAGGATCATGTAGCCCGTCTCCCGTGTACCCTCGCGATTTCTTTGCCACGAAACAGGATGCTACAAGGTCAAACAAGAAACAACATATCGAATATGAAAAATTTAAAATTTGGCACCATGTTAAAATTTAGCAGCGTAGTTTTTACGGATTTGACACCATTTTTGGGAATTTGGCGTCATTTTCAAGAATTTAGAGACATTTTTAAGTATTTGGCGACACTTTAAAGAATTTGGCTACATTTTTAGAAATTTGGCTACAGTTTTAGGAGTTTGGCGGCATTTTAAAGAATTTGGCGACATTTTAAAATTTTGCCGGCATCTGAAAAATTTGGCCACATATTGTTGAAAATTTGGCTACAGTTTTAAAAATTTGGCGGTATTTTTAACAATTTGGCGACATTTTTAGGGATTTGGCGGTATTTTTAAGAATTTGGCGACATTTTTAGGAATTTGGCTACAGTTTTAGGAATTTGGCGGTATTTTTAAGAATTTGGCGACATTTTAGAATTTTACCTGCATTTGAAAAATTTGGCCACATTGTTGAATTTTTGGCTACAGTTTTAAAAATTTGGCGACATTTTTAGGAATTTGGTGAGATTTTTAGGAATTTGGCGGTATTTTTAAAAATTTCGCGACATTTTTAGGAATTTGGCGGCATTTTAAAGAATTTTGCGACATTTCCTATACCTTGGTAGGCAAAAGGTCACGATTCGAGTCTTCACTGGACGTAAAATTCGAGCAAGTGTCAATTCCCGAGTCCCGCGTCGTTGACTCTTGTGAACTCTGCCGCTCAGCCCCTGTCCCGCCCGTGGATTGATCCCAGAGAAACCACTCGTCGTCATTCCGCCCGCTTGGCCCATCTCCGAAATCATCCGAGTCGAACCGAACCGTTTTCTTTTGTCTCCGGTCCGAGTAACCCGCACGACGTCGCTCCGGCGGCGGTGTCGACAAACCCCCCATCATCCCACCACTCCCATCCCCATGGAAGTCCACTTCGACGCGTCTCAGACTTCGATAGGAAGACACTCCTGGTTCCTCCGTCCCGCCGCGAGAGACCACCAACGGTGGTGGACCACCCTCCAGGAGAAGGCTCTGATTGGTCAATCCCCTCGTAACCTTGTGATTCGGAGCCCCTCGGCGCAGGCGTCGATTCCCATCAAACTCATCCCCGGAATCAGGGGTTGAGCGGAGCTCCTCCTCTGAAGAACTTAGTGACCCTTGACCCAGGGCCGAGGAATGTGGGCGGGCCCTCGGGACTTGCCCCCCGCCGGTGCTTAAATGATGCGGAGAGGGGCGTGGTCGGTCCAGACTCGGCGTAGGTGGTAACTGCTTGGGGCCGAGTTGGTAGTCGGTGTGGGCGTGCGCGTGCGCATGGCTGGGCATAACCATCGTATGGGTGGATTCGTGGGGCGGGTAGTAGCGTCCTGATTGGTCGCCGCCGGCAGGAAACGGAGGTTGAGGGTGTGATGGGAGCTGGAACTGTCGAGGATTTCCAGGAAGTTGGGAATTTCCAGGCTGCTGGAAATCGTTGTCAGGCGGGAGAATTCCAAAATTGTGAGGATATCCGAGTCCGTACTCTCGATGATCCCGATAGGTTGGTGGGTAGTAGTCGTGTGTTTCCGTAGAGGAGGAGCGACGGAGATGATGTTGGAGGTGGGGGTGGTGGTAGGCCCCACCCCTATTCTCCTGACTGTATTGTCTCCGGAGGGAAGGGGTCGGGAGTTCCCGACCTCCGTGGTTCTGAAGGCTCGAGGCTCGTTGGAGCGGTGGGGCGAAGCGAGAGGGGGAAGTTTGGGGGGAGCCCCCAAGGGATCCCATCAAGGGGCCCCGATTCTCCTTTTCCGGCGTACTTCCGGAAGGGGGCGTATTAATCCACTGCCCAGTTTTAATGAGGAGTTCCTGTTTTTTCCGGCAGAGGATGCAGACCCAAATCACTTTGGAGGAACGGAGTGTCACTTTCCCACCACAACGGGCACAGCATCGAATCCCGCAGTAGGCACAGACGTGACCAATCCCATCAGCAAATTTGGTCTTGAGGCAAATTTGACACGTGGCGTCGAGCCCAGCGGCTCCAGCCTTACGCTGCTGCTCACTCCGTTGACGAATCGTCTCCTCAAGAACTTTGACCTCGTCCGCCTTCCTTCTGTGGGTCAACAAAGTTCAATTCATTTCAACTCAAAAGTAATCACGAAAAACAATATGATTGGAGATCATGTAACATTTTGCCAAAATTAACAAAAAACGTCGGGTTCACTTTCAAAATCCCCTCCAAACAAATTCTAAAAGTTCTGGAGATTCTAAAGAAAAGAAATTTTCGTAATTTTGGTTTCCATTATATTTTTCGCGGTTTTATACTGCAAATTTCAGATTTCAAAAAATGGGGTTGAATCCAGACCTCCCAAACGCTTTCCCTTGGATCAAATTGTTGCAAATATTTACAAACCGTTGCAATTTTTTACCAACATTTTCCAAATTTCCATCCCCAAGTTACCTGACAAGTTCTGATTCTTTTTGTTCTTCCTGTTGCTGTCGCAGCATCACATTTTGAATGATAAGTTTTTCCTCAGTGGTGAGATGTGAGAGATCCGGAAGTGGAGGGAAGTCGGATGCTGCGGCTGTGGAAGTGCTGGCCATACTTCGGCCCTACGCCGCCATCCCTGACCCTTTCTTGTCTGCTGGGACCTTTGACCTTGTTTGACCTTTGGAGGGAGGAGGGGTCAGCCTTAGTTTCCACACTCGATACCCCCATGAGAGGTCAATGCGTGTGCCCAACAAGCCCTACTCATGTCAACCAACGGTCATACCAACGGTATGGGGAGCTACGCAAACACCTCACACCACCACCACAACCCCCCTGTTCCAGCGATATTACACTTCCAGTCCTCAACCCTCCAATAACATGAACTTTGAACTTTGAGGAAGAGGCATAGCTGGAGTGGTGGTGAAAGTGACTATAACTGACGCGCACTGGTCACTGGAAGATACTTACGCTGATTCCCACTGCCACTCCTGACCTTTTGATGACCTAGGAAGACTTTTCAGTGACCACTGATTGGTTCTTTTCAATTCAATTCAATTGCACAAAAGAGGAAAGGAGGCGCTATGAGGTATTGAAAGTTTAGTTCCCATCGTCCTAGGTGTTACTACTGACGTGACCTGACGGGTGACGGTTGACCTGGACCTTAGGAACAGAAAGGAGAGTTGACCCGTTGGATGCGTTGACCCGAGGAGTGATTGGGTGGCCTATAGGCGATCTTCTGACTGCACCACTTTCTCTGGGGGGACTAGGAGCGGAATAAGGACCAGATTGCGCAGGGAAAAGAAGGCCACGAACTCCCCTCCTTTCTCCTTCCCTATGCATCAACTTTCGTCCCAGAGTTGACGTCAGTGAAAGTATTGATCTCGACAACCGAAAACGACGACGCTCCCCCCTTTCCTCCTCTTCTGACTGGAGAAAGAAAAGAGGTTGACTGACTGGAGGAACTGGAAGTAGGTAAAAGAAGAGTCTCTCCTCTTCAAGTCTAATCAAGAGACACCAACAACCTCACACCTTGCATCATCATCCCCATCACATGATACCCAACATGTACAAACATGCCCACTCTGACCTCTGCCCTAGTGAGTGGGCATACATCCCTGTCCACCACCCCCGCTGGAAGAGGGTCCTGCACAAGGGACGACATGCTAATGACTTCCTTGTCGTTCAGAATCAGAACCCCAAGGAGGATATCCGTCTTCCTCTCCTGACGTCAGCTGGAGTAAATTGAATCAAATTGACTAAAAGGCTCCTCTTCTGTTTTCTTTCCTTCTCTCCAATCACTTCCTTCCAGTTCTGGAAAAAGGAAAGGAAAGGAGGAAAGAAATCAAGAGGTGTCAGTCCAAGGTCAATTTGTTTAAGAAATCTTTTATTTAAATGGAAAAGTAAAAGATTCCCAGTGACTCCTCCTCTCTTCCTTCGGTTGTCGGCAAAGTCCTTGGGTCTCCTAAACTGAGTAGCCTACAATTTATTTCCCCTTCTTGGCCTTGATTTTCCTAAGGTAGAACTCTAGCTCCTTTCCTTCCAGGATGTAACCATCTGCTCGTCCAACTTGACCCGGTCGGCTGGAGACGCAGGCTGGGAGGGAAAAAAAGATCACGTTAAAACTCAGGTTCACTGGATTCGCGCTGATATCACTGGATTTTTGGAATGGGAAATTATTCTCAGAGTAACTATGACAAAATAGCCTCATTGTACGTAATACTGGCCATAAAAGTATTCATCATTGAAAGGGATTCCAGAACCAATCAGGCGAGAGGAAACGTCTCATTGGTGGACAAGGAAAATGGACTTACCAAGGATACGACCAGTTTGGAACTGTTCTTCAAGAGCAGGGTCAACTTTGGAGGTCTTCTGTCGGAGGCTCAATTTTTTCTCGACTTTCTTGGATCGTTTCTTATTTAGAACTGCTTCCTCAGCCTCCGTCTATACAAATCAAAGCGAAAATTAGGAAAACTAAGGTGAAGTGGAGGGAAATGTCAATTGGAATTGGATGCTGACCAGCTTGTTTCCCTTCTTCCGGGCGAGGGGAAGTCCGTAGTGAGCCTCATACCATTGCCTGAAAGGGGCACCATCAATGACGACGATGGCGTTCTTGACAAGGGTCTTGGTCCGGACCAGTTCGTTATTTGAGGCATTGTAGACGACATCAATGAGACGAGTCTTCCGAGCGCAACCTGTAAAGACATGAAAAAACAATCAGAAACGAAAGTCAAGAAATGACACGAGTCAAAGTTAGCTACATTCAGGATCTAACCTAACGGCACAATTTTGTCATTCATTTCTAATCAGTTGACACGCATTCTCATCATTAATTCGTTTATGAAAAGAAATTAAGAAAGTAACCTTACACTCAGATCCCCATGAGAAGTTTCCGGTATCCAATCGGAGAGCTCTAAACTTCTGATTTCCTCCACGTGTCCTTACTGGATGAACGCGACGAATACCCAACTGCAAAGATATCATCAAATCAATTACTAGTCAGTCAGTGACAAAGGTAAGAAGCAACAGCTCAATAGTTAAGTGTATTTAACTTATCAGAACGTTAGAGGTGAATCTGAATTATCTCAGCATTGAGTTTATGACAGAATTCAGTCATCATGTAAGTTAATTTGGGTGAAATTAATTGAAAAGAAGGGCGTTGGGTAGGGTACCTTGGTGTTTGCCGGTGGTCGTCCGAGCTCGAACTTCCTCTTCTTTCGGACAAGAGCCCGTTTACCTCCGGTCGCACGGCGTTTATGATAATGATCCCGGGAAATACCTGGAATTAGAATAAGGAAAAGGTCATTACTTGCCAGAACAATCCTTCGGACCTGAAACTGAATTGGTTCGAAGGAAGTTGACAAGCAGATAAGACTATGGAAAAACAGCCGGCTTATTCTGAATGCAAAAACCAAACTAAAGTATCCTGACCTATTTCAATGTAAAAAGTTATTTAACCTGATCGGAACAGGATTGTACTTGACCGTGTCGTTATACTTATACATTAGAAAGGTCAAATGCGTATGATTCATTCTAAATTAATTGTAAATTACTTACCCATGATGAGAAACTAACGGCGTGGTCTTTCCAATGGACTTGTTCGCATTGAGTGAGTGGACGGGGTAATGGGACCTTCACTTTTTCACCGCGTGGCATCGCTGCTACCTCTTTCCTCATGAAAACCAACAGCATGAAAACCCATCAGAATCAATTAAGTTTTACAAAATTCTTAGCCGAATTATATAACTGTGACACATTTTCATGGATATATCGATGAGCTACGTAGGAATGTTTTAATAAAATAGTCAGCATTCCTGCAATTACAGAGATAATTACGAGAATAAAGCTCATCACGTTGAAATAATTCTCCATGCCCTTCTGCGTGCGTGCGTCGCTAATGTAAATGTTGGTCCATACACGTCCATCAATAATGCGCAGCCATCATGGGCGCAATAATGAACCGCCGCGCCCCCGCAATTAAATTTTAATTATTGAAATATGATAGTCCAAGAAATATTATCGACATAGTCAACGAGGGTGATGATTGATTTAAATATTCCTCAATATGTTAGCTAATTATTTTTGCATTTTTACTAATGCGGAAACAGCATGTCGTCGACTCTCAACTTGAGAGTCACCAAAATGGATAGTTCTACTGCCTTTTGTCACGTAAATTTACGTGCTAATTCTGGAAAATGGAAATATTCTTTTAGTACGGCTCACCGGTTTACTCTTAATAGTAGCTAGGATTTAGTGACTATCCCACAATAATTTTATGGTCTGTCTGTCTAAATGGTACGTGTGATTGCGGAGAGTTGTCAGCTGAAAATACGAGTTGAATCCAAGTATGGATGCTCCTAGATAAAATAGAAACTGGTGAAGGTCAGAAATATTTTTTTATCAGTCGTAACTATATTAAGTCAGGGTGTCAATGTTTGGTTTTAATTAATTTAATTAATTAGGAGTGATTTATAACTGGTAAATACAATATGTAATTAATTATCCGAGGGAGGAAATCATAATATTTTTGCTGTGTAGAAAACAATAGGCGCGCAGCTAATTGTGGCCGCGCTCTTGTTTGACAAGTCTGGTTCACTTCGTACGGCCGATGGGGCGTAGCTTCACAAATCTTTCCAAGTTTCGGAAGAAGAAACCCCGAGTTTGGGGAATGTCAACAAACAAAAGAACCCTCATCTTCTCCACAACTTGAGCAAGGAGAGAATGGCTTTGGACGAGGCAGCTTTTATTTGATTGATTTGAACCAATTAATCGATTCTTCCGAATCAATAAATTTCATTGCCATTCCAAGAAGCCAAGAGGAGATTCCTGTTGGTCAACTTTTTAAGAGGTAAGTATGATTGGTTAATTTCTCCGGTTATAACTTGACTTGTAGGGTACTGGAACCAAATTATGAATATTTTTTATTTTTGAATCTAACTAACCTCATATCCTAATTTCTGTTTTCTAATTCTAGTTAGAGGTGTCGGTGCGGGTGCGGGTGCACTGGAAGAGAACGTGACGAAAAGGACTTTCCAAAAAATGACACCGCTTGCGCTTGCCTCGGATGAGTCACACTTGACACACGCCCACCTGGCGTGCCATTGGCAATGAAGAAGAAACAAGATTCATTTTCAACACAAAGATCCTCGATCTCCGTGCCATTGTCATTTCCTCGCTGAAAAGTCATAATGGCCATAGTCAATCCTTCTTTGGTTTGGATCCCGGTCGTCCTATTCCTAGTACTTACAAGTAGCCACACGAGTCAAAGTGCTCGTTCTCCCGGAGAACGGGAGTGTAATCAGATTGGGAACATTTTACGAAACAAGAATTTGACATACCCCTGGTGGGATCCTTCTACGCTCACATCATCGGGATCCTCCTCTTCCGGTTGCCCCACAAGAGGGAAGTCCCTCAAATGCTGTCCCTCGTCCTTTGACACTCCCACACACCGTCGGGACATTGGTAACGCCTTTACTCAGAAATGGCTTGGCTCTAAATTGACAGCAGCGAAGGAACTTTTTAGTGAGCGAAAGAAACGGTTTGATGTCACGTTCAAAGCGTTGCTCCAAAGGGCCCATGCCTCATTTCACTCCATGTTTGAGCGGACGTATGTTTATGTTTTGCATTTTAGGTAACTTACCAATTAATCTGATTAATGCATGGTGTATTACTTTTGTTTAGATATGGAATGTTGTACATCCAGCACGCAGACGTTTTCCATGCCCTTTTCAAGACGCTGGAAAAGTACTATGACGATGGGAAGGAGCATCTTGAGTCAAAGTTGAACGAGTTCTTTGCAATCCTGACTCGAAAAATGTTTGAAGTCCTAAACGCCCAGTATGATTTCACGGAGGCTTACCTCTCCTGTGCCACGATCGTCATCAGCGAGAAGCAAGGGAATGACCTTCATCGTCAGATTGTTTCAAGTCTCCGGAGATCATTTGTGGCCACCCGGGCATTTGCTCAGGGTCTCCTCGAAGCGGAACGAGTAATTTCCAATGTCAACAAGGTGATTCCGTCCGTCAATCAATTGCTACTCTTTCTTTTGTCCGTGAATTTGAACTGATGATTTTTTTTTAGATTCAATTGAATACTTCGGATTGTCTCATTCCGATTTCCCAAATGGTGACATGTCCAATTTGTGCTGAAAACCGAGCTTACAAGCCTTGTCTCCCTTTTTGTACTTCCATCACAGTCAAATGCCTGAGCGCTACGTTCCACTTGGCCAAACCCTGGAATGAGTTTGGAAGGGCCTTGGAGGATCTGACGGACCGATTGATGGGACCCTATAACGTGGAAGCGGTCGTGGAGCCCATCCATATCAAAATCTCAGAAGCCATTATGAATTTCCAGGAGAGTGGAGGAGATTTGAGTCAAGCCGTCTTTTCAAAATGTGGGAAACCGACGCTGAAAAGTCGTGGGTAAGCAGTCCTATTTATGATTCGTTGTATCCATCCATTGTTTGGATTTTTAATTAACTGTTTGTTTTTAGGGTAAAAAAACGTGAAGCTGTCGCCGCGCCCCGAGTTCAAGGGAGTTCCTCCACCCGGAGGACGCAGGAAAAGGAGGATCAGCCTAATAAATCGCTGGAGAAAATCCTGAAGGATACAAAGAACCGCTTGCGGAAAGGGAAAGACCTCTGGAATGTTCTTCCGCGCCAAGTTTGCAATGCAATTTCCAAGGACTATTCCTCCCAACTCTGCTGGAACGGCACCGCAACCCACAAACTGGAGAAGAATAAAGGGAAGGAGGAGAGTGACGAAGGGACGTCGCTGGTTCTTGACACGCAACCGCAAGGGAGGCCGATACCATTCATTTATGAACAAATTCAAATCTTGCAGCTAATCACAGACAAATTGAAAACGGCCTACAACGGGGGTGACATTCAATGGGTCCAAGAAATTGGTAAGAAGGTGACCTTGGTCTTTCACCTTGTTGCAACATGTTTTAATGTCAATCAACTTCTGTCATGCTGTTTTTGTAGATTCAGACGATGAGTTTGGGAGTGGTATGGGAATGGGTTCCGGATCTGGTGAAATCCCTACGGACTTGGAGGACACGGACGATGATGATCCAGGTGGCGACGTGCCAAAAGGTCCTCACCGACCACCCCAGCCCCCGGTGTCACCCGATCTCAATCAGGTCACCAAGAAAGTTCTAACGCCGGAGAGACCATTTCATCCTCATGCTCCCGACTTTGAAGAATCCACACGCCCATCCCTTTTCAATAAACCAATCATCCCCAATGTCCGTGACGACGAGGAGGAGGAGGAAGAAGAACAAGAAGAGGAGGAGGAGGAGGATGACGAAACGTCGAATTTGAATATCAATTCCCACAGCAATAACCATCGACCTGGGTCAAACGGTGGTGGTGGTGGTGGTGGGGACAACATTGGGACGGACTTTGGGATTGACCTCCCACCAACAGTTCCACGGTTCCCATCCTTCCCGATGGTTCCTCCAACGTCGCCTACTACGACTACCACGACGACTCGTCCCCCCACCATTCGAACGACGCCGAGCACCTGGAGACCTCTGGTGACGGTGAAGCCGAGGAAGGACCCTCCACCCATGCCGGCTCCCAACCCTCCCGTCTTTGTAGTGAAACCGGATAATCCAGGAGCTAAAACCGTGGCAGTCGTCAACGTCTTTACTCCAGTAATCATGTCCATGCTCCAGAAATGGTTCAACATCAATTAGCTACCAGACGCAAATCAAAAAGGATTTGGTTCCTCCGCCCATCTGAATTTCCTAGTGAAGAATTAATTATTTTCACGGTCATTTTCCAAGGTCAACTAACTGGAGGCGAATCAGGCTCTCTACTTGATAGAATTAATTCAATAATTTAGGCTTTCCTTGTAAAGTGACTCAAGTTGAAAAGTTAACAAAGTACTAACGATTTTGTAGTGAAAAGTATAATTAGTTAGAATTAATTTGAGAATTGTTAAAATGTGCCATCATGCTAATGTTCTTGTCTAATTGTTGGATTTCAGTTCCAGGCGCCACTAACTACTTAAGGCAGCTCCAGTCGTGTGACATGCGCTCTGTTACGGTGCCAGCCAGTTTTCTACTTAAATTGCAAACATTTACTTAAATCCTTAAAAAGTGTTATCCTTATGTTTCCTATTATACAAAGTACAATCAATTTTTGTTAATTTTGTTTCCAATTGGTAGGAATGAGGGTCAGAGGTCAACTCCGTGTCAATTAGCTTAGCAAGTTGGGCCTCGCCTGACTTTATGCAACCCCAATGCAACTTTATCTACTTAATTTATAAAGTCTGAAAAAATATGGACTGAAGAAGCGAGCCATTTTTTGTATCAATAGATTTTGTATTCAAGGCTAAAGAGGAGTTAAGGGTCAGAGGTC
Source organism: Anurida granaria (assembly GCA_034694825.1). Classification (NCBI taxonomy): domain Eukaryota; kingdom Metazoa; phylum Arthropoda; class Collembola; order Poduromorpha; family Neanuridae; genus Anurida; species Anurida granaria. The sequence goes on from JAQIWD010001367.1 coordinate 12,227, forward strand.
ACTTTGTCTACTTTGCAAGTGTAGTGTTCTTAGACTTGGTTAATGTAAGGCTTCTTGGCTTGTTAGCTAGTAGAGAAGAAAGTTCACTGGAAATGAAATGTCATCAGACTCGGATTCATTGAATCTCGTATAAAATTTTCAAAAAATCAACTCCGGTTTAGAAAATCCTATTCAGACTTGTTCAAAAAAGTTGAAGGGAATAAAAATTTCAGAAAAAGATGTGTAAAAAGTTTCTCTGTTTCAAAAATCGTATGCATTTTTTTGTCTTTTCAAAATTTTGAGCAGGTCCACACATGCCCATTGGTGGCTCGAAAATAATCGAGCCGAGCCGAGCCAAAGCTCGGCTCGAGGAGAATTTTTTGGACTCCAGGCTCGGCTCGGAACGTATGCGACAACCAACCGTCGAGCCGGCTCCGCTCGGCTCGATGATTCTCAGGGCTCGGCTCGGTTCGAAAGCTCGTCGAGCCTTTACTCTAAAGTATTAACGGGGAGAGGGAGATTTAAAATTCTTCTTCCACGCACAAACAAACATTCTTGAATTTTCTGTTTCTCATTCAT
>JAQIWD010001368.1:0-12774 GCA_034694825.1 Anurida granaria
TAACCATTGACCAAATTTTCATTTCGTTCATCATTGGGACCTTGGACCTCCTGCGAAGCCTTCGGTATGCGCCTCGAACTGTAAAAACTTATCGTGAAACGATTCTCACTGCGTATTTTCAGGAAAGCTACTCCACCAACTCAACGACTCCACGCTTACCGCTGTCTCAAATTGCTTTTCATTGAATTTAATTCAGTGTTCCAGGGTTTGACCTGTCCAATGTTCAATCTCACTGGAGTCATACTCGTGATTGTGTGCAACTTTGCCCTGATCCGCTTGCCAATTTCTGCCGAACGCATCCTCATTTTCAGTGCAATCTCCCTCTATGCTACATTCTTCGTCACGGTTGTCCACACCACAGTTGGCATAATCAACGACTTGTCCCTTAAATGTATCCGAGGATGGCAGCGAAACTCGGGAGTGACGGCGGAAGCGGATAGTCTCCTCATGTCCGAGTACCTTCAATCCTTACGCCCATTGGGCATTCAAAATGGCAACTTTGGAATGACTGACAAGAGGAGTGGCCTGAGGGTGACTGGAAGGTTGCTCGCTTACACTGCCAAAGTCACGTTAGCCGGTAGGAAAATTTTCTAGAGTCTCTGGAAGCATGGAGTTAAATGCTCCTAAATTGTCATTGAATTGAATTCCTTGTTATAAATCTTGGCCGTTCCAGTGTGAAATGTGGCTTTTCGGGTTCATTTACTCGTTCTTGTGGGGCTGAAAATCTTTTTTCATTATGAACCCACTGAAGCGATGGGAATTGTTTCAATGCGCCCCAAACAGAGAGGAGACGAGGAGCGGCGGGCTCACAGTTCGGGATTTTCAAAATCAGTGGAAATTCACTTTTTTTTTAAAGAAAGACAAAAGGAACTAACTAACTGTGTCGTTTTTTGAAAAGTTTCAAGTTCAATTAATTACAAACAATCACATATAATGGGAATTCACGGATTAGCTAAACTGATTGCAGACGTTGCTCCCAATGCCATCAAGGAGAATGAACTCAAAAACTATTTCGGTAAGTATGTTTTCACAAATTCCAGTTATAACAAGTGAACGTCAGTCGGTTTCACATATTTTTGCTTAGGGAAAGGAAGAATACATTTTAAAGGTGATTTAACACTTTGTAGGCCGGAAAATCGCCGTGGACGCGTCAATGTGTCTCTACCAGTACCTTATCGCCGTTCGTCAGGAAGGGGCACAGCTCCAATCAGTTGATGGCGAAGTGACCTCTCATTTAAGTGGATTCTTTTACCGGACGATCCGATTGATTGAGAATGGACTCAAGCCAGTTTATGTATTCGATGGGAAGCCACCGGAAATGAAGAGTGGGACACTCGAGAAGCGCGCGGAGAGGCGTGCTGAAGCTCAGAAGGCGAGTCAAAAGCGAACTCTGAATTCTGAAATTATGCATAAAGTTAGTTTTGTTCATTGTTGTTGTTTATTGTTATTTTTAGGCTTTGGACGAAGCACTTGAAACTGGAACTGAGGAAGATGTCGAGAAGAACAACAGGAAGCTGGTCAAAGTCACCAAGGCTCATAACGAGGAAGTTCGGAAATTGTTGGGTCTGATGGGGATCCCTTGTATTATTGTAAGCTGTCGTAACCTTTTGCAACATAGCTACCTACCATATTGCAAACATTGCGAAATGTGTATTGTCCTTATGTAATCTGTTAGGCTTCGTGTGAGGCTGAAGCACAGTGTGCTGCTCTCCAGAAAGCGGGGAAAGTTTTTGCAGTTGCAACTGAGGATATGGACGCTCTCACCTTTGGAACGAACGTTCTTCTCCGACACACAACGTTCAGTGAGGCACGGAAGATGCCAATCAAGGAGTTTCATTTGGATAAAGTGCTTCATGCAATGGATTACACAATGGATCAGGTGAAGACTCGTACTTAATTTTCTAACAAGCATGAGTTGGCTAATTTGGATAAATTTTTTGAACTCCCCATTATCTTTGCAGTTTATCGATCTCTGCATTCTCATGGGCTGTGATTACTGCGACAGTATCAAAGGAATTGGACCGAAAAGAGCCATTGAGCTCATCACAAAGCACAAGACGATTGAGAATGTGGTGAAGAACTTGGATCCAAAGAAGTATCCAACCCCGGAAAAGTGGCCATATGAAGAGGCTCGACGACTTTTCACAAATCCTGATATCCTTGACGCTGAGAGTATTCAAATTACATGGAATTCCCCTGACGAGGAGGGACTCGTTGCCTTCATGTCTACCGAAAAAGGTAAACATGCCTCTGCCTCCTGTCCTGCTAGACACTAATCCAAGTTTAAATTCCAGGATTCATGGAGGATAGGATTCGGAACGGTTGCAAGAAGCTACAAAAGGCAAGACAGACCTCGACTCAAGGAAGACTTGACGGGTTCTTCAAAGTCCTTCCGCCGACCCCTGGAACTAAACGTCCATCAGAGGAAAAGAAGGAGAGTGAGAAAAAGAAGGCAAAGAAAGGTGGCGGCGGTGGCGGTGGTTATCGTCGTGGGAAGTGATTCTGGAACAATTTGTGAAAAATCCTTGCCCAAAATCTTAAATTCAGTTGATCTATCCACTTCATGGCTAAAACTAGTACGACGTCCCGTCTTAACCTATCCTTAAAAATTCACACTTTATTACTTTTAAATTAGTTTCATGAAAGATTGGACGAAATCCCTTAAAGTAAGCTCAATCTTAAATTGATTTAACCTTTGGGGTAAAGAGAAAGTGAAGTAAACCCTTTTGCTGATTACGTGAGATTGAACCTGTGAAAACCGGATTGCTCCGCCTGGGATCGCTCATTCCTTTAATCTAACACTTCTATTTTATTCATTGATTAGGTTTGGACCAGTATTATAATTCACATTTGCATTAGTTTGACACCGGGTGGAAAATCCTTACTACATTCTTATCATATTTTATACTCCGCAGGTTCTAAGGCTTTATGGTAGGAGTGCAGCGAATGCAGCGATGATGACCTCAATCCCGGTTACGACGACTCTCCCGACAGCAATGTTCATTATGTCAGAGAAGATTCGGTCCCACACCTTTTGTCCAGTGGGCGATCCGTCCATGAACGCCTTCATCTGTTCTGCTGTGAACGTGTGCGCATTTAAACCGTAGCGGATGGCCAACGGTGTCAGTACCAGGAAGTAAACCAAGCAGTTGGTGCCAAATCGTACCTAGAAAGATAAAATGTTCGTGTCATGTGACACCGGTGCAAGTTTCCATCAGACAGGGTCAAATGATGGGACGAACTTACCAAGTAGCTTGGAAGACATCGGCTAGCATCCTCGCAATGAGCCGCGTAGATTTGCAACACATCAATCCCGACGGAGACAAGGAGGGCCGTCGCGAATACCAAGTACCAAAGAACCACTGGAAGGGGATCCATAAAAACGCTCAGCATCACTTGAACGAGTTCCCATCCAAGCCACACCAACAACATAAAGCTCACTTCCAGCAACTAAAGGAATTAAAGACCCGCGATTAAAACAAGTAAAGAAGTCAATGATGCAAATCCTTGTTAATTCCCTAGGACTTACGAAGCACACGAAGACCAGCCAAGGATGCATCTTGTTCTTGTTGAGAATTCTCTTGGCCTTGATCAGTTGACACCAAAATTCGATCCGAAAATATCCCAAGAGCCAGACAGACGGTGGTGGTGGAATCTGATTTCCGGAAAACATTGAAAGGCTGGAAAAAGTGCCAAGCTGGCAAACAAGCGTAAAGGACAGTGAAAGTTTGCACTGCGCATGCGCTGGACGATGAAAACAAAGCCGAATTCCAAAGGTGAATGACCCCATGAGCTTGCGTTATCTTTTACTCTGCCGTTGGATGGCGCTGAAAAGTTCGTCTTATGATCATGAAGTCCATGACCATGATCCATGTTATCCAGTGGCCGTGTCATGCAATAAGGAGAACCTGATCAGACTACTTGACTCCTACTCCTTTCCGCTGCAAACTGTTCAAGCGTTGACATCATTAGTCCATCTAATGGTATTCATGGAATGGACACACAAAGAGACAAGACAAGACAATTGATCTCAATGAGGAGTTCCCTCAAGTGATCTCGTCATCCACCACCACCGTAGGAGGAGCAAAGCGTCATCATCCTAGTAATCAGAATCGAAAGGACGAAAGAGCTCCTATGAGGAATGACTGCCTAGTTCCAGTTATTATTTAAAGACCAAAATAAGATAACTGTGGTTTAGTTGCCGAAACCAGAGCGCTCGTTAATCATCTCATAACCTCATCAACAAACTATTGCTACACAAATCCCATTTCTCCTCCTTTGTCTTTACATTTGAGGTCAACTGAAAGTGAAAGTTGTGATCCTCGTGTGTCGTGTCAAGGGTCTTCCTAATCTGAACCGTGAACACGATTTCTAGTTCCATTTCTACAATGTTGCTCACCAGCAGTGGTCATCTCTGCAAATCCGTACTCCTCATCTGCCTCTTCCTAGGGATTCTCCACAGTTCTGAATGTAAGAAGCGTTCGATACATTTTCCAAAATTTTTGCGTTTTTGTCAAAAGTCAAAAGCGCTTAGGAAGTGGATAAAATACAAAAGGAAATTTACCGTACCTTGCCCTCTATGTCCTTGAAGACGCGTTGGTTGTTGCGTTTCCATTGTTGGGTGATGGGTAGAGGCGAAGCATAATGAGTTGGTCAATTAGCGTGGGCAGCGATACCGGTCCCTTCCCACGTCAACCTGATATTAGGGACAGAAGGAGTTCCTTCAATTAGTCCGCAATGACTTGATTACAAGATTTCTAAATTGTTTCTTTCGTTTCAGCTCTGAGGTGCTATGTTTGCAATTCGGTTATTCATGATAGGTGCGATTCTCCACCGGCCTTGGAGTACCTGGTGGAATGTACCGACTCCACAGCACAGCCTTCCAAGAACCAAATGACCCAGAGGAGTGACCTTGAACCACCACCCGAGTCCCGTAGGAACTACACATTTTGTCGGAAAACGGTCGCTTCCATTCCAAAACAACAAAATAAAGGTACGCAAATTCAAGCACTTGACATGCGACATCGGAATTGATTGTAACACGTGCGTGCCTGAATTTCAGCGATCATTAGAGAGGGGGAGACAAGGATTGTACGATCCTGCGGTTGGCTCGAACCGAGTCCCCAGGATACTTGCAAATGGGGAGCCACCGACGGAGTTCACCGCCAAATGTGTACCTGCAAGAAACAAGAGTGCAATTCAGCTCCAGCACAATTCCAGCTTGGCTTCACGAGTTATGTCACTGGACTCCTGATTTTTCTCATTTCCGGATTGTTAGTTTAGATTTGCGTAAGCGTCTAGTTGTGTTAGTTAGGACTGTTGAATGTTACGAAGACTTATCGGTAGGTTACAACGGTCAACTTAAATCAAAAGTAAAACTTGAGTATTGTGGCTGCACGTAACGCCATTCGCATTTTACGCAAGTTGTTCAACAATACTTTACGAAATTACTGCGGGCCAAACCGTAAGACTTAAGCCAGCTGTCGCTGGTCAGTCTTGCAGTTTGGCTCATTTCCATTTCATTGAAGGTCAAGGTCACCAAAGGTCAAACAGTCTCAGCATGGGCGTCGTACGAGAAAGGTAGAAACTCCTCATGCTAATTCCCGTGGAACCCTTAGAGACGGCAAAAGAACCTATTTACTTTTCAAACAAAATTTGAACCAATTCCGTTGACCTTGACCTTTTTTGAGGTTTTTGTGCGTTTCCGGAATGTCATCCAGTAACTCCACAATGAGATTCCAACGATTGTTACTGTTGCTTCTGTCCCTCGTTTTACCCCACTTGACTTCTTCTGAAAACACCACCGAGACCACACCCGTCCTCTCTCAGCGTCCCCTGCCCAATAACGACACGTCCGAAGTTGACGAATCAGAGCCAAAGAACGCTGGAGGGGTTCATGATGAAGCGGCAGCGGCACCCGTGACGCGACAACTCATTGAGTTCGGGAAGAATTGCGACCCGGGAAACCCAGAGGCTTGTCAACATTTCCCAAATGTCACCTGCGTCACGGACTCCCACCGCATTTCGACTTGTCGCTGCATCTTTTTCCGGACATGGCTCCCCGAAGACCAGATTTGCTTCCTCAACGTCTTCTCGCCGTGTTCCAGTAAGGTTCAGCTTCGGTCCCACGATATTTCTGTCCATGATTCCTAAAATTCCTTTGTTGTCCAGAGGGCGTCCCTGGAGTGCCGGATTTGGCTTGTGGAGAGAACGCGTTCTGTGCCAATGACACGCTAAATATAAACAAGGTCAAATTCTGTCGCTGCCACAAGGGTTTCATGCCGAAGCTCAACCAAGATACAATCCCAGCCTTCTGCGTCCCAGATTATAACAATCCGGATGGGGCTGACGAACCTGTGGACTATGAGCATGACGCCGCCGTCCACCAATCACAACCCTCCATTCTCCACCTTCCGACCTGTTTCGCTGCTCTCCTCCTGACGCTGCTGAAATGAAACGTTAAAGTACTGTGAGCCTGATTTTTGATCTGTTAAGGTTTGATTTTATTATTAATTACTTTTTTCTGTTTTTCTTTTTTCCGGGTTACCTTTTCTTATTAGTAGTGTTGTGGAAGAAGCAGAGAGACGAAATGCAAACCAATTAATTATTGTTTCCTCTCCTTCTTCCCTCCCTTTGTATAAGTAGAATTCTAATGTTACGAGAATTTGCCCTGGATTATTGTTAACAGTCTCTAATTGTTACCACTTTGCCTGGATGATTTCTCCGGATCAACTTCATTAGAATAATTTGTAAGTGCGGCTGCTGATCTCACTCACATTCTCTGTAGTGCAGTAGGGTGGGAGTGTATAATTTGTGAGTGTAATGATACGACGAGCAGGCATTGCGAGATTAATCTTAAAAGTGGGACGAGTACAATGGGATTACTCTCCTAAAGTTCAACTTTAAATAAAAGAAAACTGGGATTTGTATCAACTAGCAATTATTTGTAGTAACTTGTAGTAATTATGTATTCAAGTAATTAATAAATTCCTAGCAGAAAAACACAAAAGAACTAAACCAATCGGGCTCACACGCAAAGGGAAGAATAGAATTGAAAAAATTCAGATTGAGTCTAATTTGAAATAATATTTACAATTGAGGTATGGATAAAGTGTGGATAAGGAGAAAGGGAAACTAGAATTAAACTAATTAGAAGAATAATGGAACTAATCACTCAGCCACTCTCCTCCTCCTCCATTTTAAAGATCTTCATTTAAGTTTTAAGTTTTAAGTTTGTGGGGGGTCAGGGGTCAATATTATTTCGGAGATGACAGCTTATCCGACTAGAACTATTTAAATAGCAGATGGAGCACGCTGGTTTCTGTATTGGGGATTTCATAATGTAAAGTTACGAGTCGCCATCCACCTTTGACCTCCAAATAAAAGCAAAATAGAACCCAAACTAACTTTCCCAGAACTCATAATACTTAAAAAGGGGGATGGATGGGATAGGGTGGGGAGGAGAAATTTCTAACCAATTACTTCAACTTTCAGAAGAAAAAAAGTTGAATTATTAAAGAGTCCCACAAGGGGACACAACTAAACAAGTAAGTGTGTCCTAACCAGGCAATTCCTTTAATTATTAATTGAACGGGAAATGATACGACGACTGATAGCATCGTTAATATTTTTGTCATTTCGTCAGGTTTGAAAGTGGATTCATAAAAAATGCAACAAGATCCCTCCTCTTTCCGTTCTTGGTACCACCAAACGAAACCTAACGCCCGCCCTCTAACCTTTCTACCTAACCAATGGCACAACGAGAAGAGGAAGGATTTTCCATCTAGGAAACTCCCTAACTGCCCGGGAACTTAATTACTCTTAAACCGTTAATTATTTCTAGGTTAAGTAGATTATGTTCTATCTAGCACCACCTCCGCCGCCGCCTCCACGATCTCCGCCCTGGGCCTGCCCACCACCCCGGTTTGATCCTCTGAATGTCCTTGAATGGGCCCGCGGATTATTCTGACTACGAAAATCACCTGCTCCACCAACATTCCCTTCCTTCCCACCACCTCCTCCTCCTACGTTTCCTCCACCACGACCAGTACCGCCATCCATGGGCCTAGAGGGGTTGTTACCACCGCCTCGAAAGTTGTTACTTCCGCCGCTGCTTTGACCTTGATGGTGCTGCTGTTGGTGTTGTTGATGCTGAGGACCTCCCGGCCCACCACTGTTGTTTGAATTCTCACCCCTTCCAGAGTCCCGAGGAAAGTAGCCTCCAGGTGGCCCTCCGAATCCACCAGCCTCACGGGGGCGCTTCTCCTCCACATTCAGGCGACGACGACTCCCATCGGACATTTTCATTGCGATGTTTAACTGGAAGAAACAAAGTTGTTTTTAGACAAACTCAGAATTTACTAATTAAAAATTTTGTTTTACCTTATCCCGAACTGCAGCTTCAGCAGAAGGTTGCTCCTCAAAGACGACGAAACAAAAATACGGCACTTTAATTCCTGCGTTCTTCATATTTGGCTTCAAAATCTTCACTTCAGCTACATGCCCAAAGACTTGAAAGATTTCCTGAAAGGACGAAAGAGGAGACGTACCGTTCTGAATCATCTGAGCGTCCCACTTTCATAAACTCCGAACTCAGCACTTACCTTTATCTCTTGTATGGTGACAGTGTGAGGGAGGTTTCCAACAAAGAGCTGATGGCTATCCGGGTAGGTATGCATGGGGCGAGGGCGTGGATTATCTCCGTCCACACTTCCGGTGTCATCATTTGCCGTAGCGTTGCTGGAACGAGATGTAAGACGTTCACGGCGTTCCCGAGGGTGGCCACCATACCCACCACCACGGTCTCCTCTTCCAAAATTGGTATGACCTCCGCGGGGTGGTAAGTTCCTTCCAGCTGCATTGTCTGACGATGGAGGCTGAGGTGACACAGCAGCAGGTGAGACACTCGTGTGCCCTACATCCCCTCCGTCCCCCTGAAATACGAAAAGGTAAATCAAGCCCCGCATCCGAAATTAAAGGTTTTGTCTTCTCAAATTCAAACGCAATTAGTTTCATACCACAGTTGGGCTTGGGTCAAGTCTCCCAGTGTTTGGTTTGGTAGGGAAGGGATTGCGACTGGCGGTGAACTCGTGAGTTCCACTGGACGCACTAGGGGTAAGGTCACTCTTGAAAAGGTTTGCAAATGTTTTCACATTTCCAGTCACAGAAACTGAAGGGGCGGCGGCGGCTCCTTCTGCCTCCTTCACAGGCTGAGGACCACGCCCACCAAGGCCAACATTATCACTACCACTTGGAGCACCAGTTGCCACGAACCCGTGTGACGAACGATTCTGCTGAGGTTCCACTTTTGGCGGATCAGCCTTCGTGTCGAGAACGGAAACCTCCGGAGCGGTGATGTCAACGGGCTCGGCAGCAACTGGAGGAATCTCTGGCTGTTTTGGAGAAGTCGTCACGACGGTGGGGATATCGGTGACTGGCGAACCAGCCGAAACTGATGGGACGTGGCTTCCACTGTCATTCAATTCTTCGTCTTCCTCCTCACTTCTCTCATCCTCGTTCGGCTCATTCGACAAGCGCGAGTCGAGACGAGGTCGCCCGTTCAACTCATCCTTCAAGTTCTCGTCGTCCTGAAGTGAGCAAGGTCCCATAATTAGTAACGCTGCGGTAAATGAGTTCGATTTGAACAGGAAAATGCATGACTCAACAAACCTGGTAATGGAAGATGTCGTTCCGAACGTAGTACAACTTTGGTGTCTGTGGAGCCAGGACAAAAGTTTGCATGAAGCGACGAAGTGGATGACCATTGTTGGAAAGTTCACCCCGAACTTGGATCACCACACCGTTCCCAAGAGTTTCTTGGGAATCCACCTGAAATTAGGTTAAAAGTATCCAATTGATCAAATTCCTTCCCATTGAGTCTTTCATCCCTATTCCATTGAATCAGAAAGAAAAGTAATCGCCTAACCTGAAGGATTTTGGCCACACAATTTCTAAAATTAAGTTGTTCGATTCGGTCACGAATCTCTTGGAGCCCATAGACGACCTTGGAGTCATCATGAACAAATGACGACTGCTCCGAATAGAAACGGTAGAGGTAAAGCGGCCCTTGGTGTAAGACAGTGTAGTACTGGCGCACTGAAATGACATAAAAAGAAACATGAAACCATGCTCATCTTCCCAGCTTCCTTCCGTGTAATCGTAATCAGAGTGGCATACCAAACTCGAGCCCAATCAGATAGACATTGGAGCTGGATGGAACAGGGCCGCCGGTGGATGTTGGCGAGATTGATGGAGATACTGAGTCAGCATTGCTGTTGTTGTTCAAAGCGGTAACCTGTAATAGTCAATCAAGCAAACAATAAGAATTCAAACACAATTCAGGATACTACTCTGACTACCACTCCACTTCCATGATGGAGCTGATAGCTTCCTTTCCTCATTTTCCTCCTTCATTAACATCGTCATTACCCTAATTGATTTGTATCCCTGGTGCTTAAACATGGCTAATTCGATAGATTCTAACGATAGAGCATTAAAACCCACAATTCCCAGCTTCCAGCAGAAAAACAAAACGTCATGACGGCTTATGAATGTAAGAATACCGGAAGCCTGTTTTGCTCACCTCTGAATTATTGGGACTAATTGCAGAGTCCCCGATAGTGCTTCCGTCACTGTTGATTACAGTTGCCCGTTGTTGTTGAACAATAGCCGCCTTAGTACTTTCTTCCATTACCATTTCTTGAACTTGTCTTCCAAGGTTATGTCACGAGGGTTATTGAAAGATGGGTTGATTCCGGGTTGTTCAGGTCGTCGGTCAATGGTGAAGACTCGGAGGAGACTTGATACTATGAAGACTGCTGGATCCTTTGCCAAGAGTCGAATTGTAGTATGTTGGTTATGTGAAGAATGTTGACCTCGCCTTTGTTGTAGACTGTACAGTAGTAAATCCGAATAAAGGTTATTAAAATAGGTACTTTAGAGTAACAACTTCCGTTCCGTCTAAATCAACTGTTTCCGGGTGTCTAGGAGTAGGTATAGGTGGGTGATTAATACTAATTAAGGCTTCTAGTAAATATTGACAACAATTACGTTACTAATCAACTGTTTTAAGATTAAAAAAGTGTCAATCTGACTTGCGGAGAATGAAGTAAGCTAGGCTACGGATAAGGATACTATTCCTGCTCTGCCGGAGGAAGGACGACGAAGAACGTAACGTCGTCAGAAGGAGATAAAACCCACGTCCATATCCAACAACCACAAAAGAGGCAAAAGAGACACCAACACCAATACACACGAGCCAAAACTGTGAACTGACTCCTTTTTTACTACACAAACCTCCTCCTCCGCCTTTCTTTCACTTTTAGTTTTTGTTTAGGATTAGGAGTTCAAAGAAACCGCACAATTCTGCAAGTTTAGACAAGTTTCAAACTGCACGGAATTGAAGAAAGGGGAAGAAAAGGAAATTTGGCAAGAGTAATTTTAGAAAGGGAAACACACTTTGAGCAAAGTGAAGAATGAGGGAAAAGACGAAGACTCACCTACTCCCCTTTGAAGAATGAATGGGAGGAAATATAGAGTACTGTGCCACTCTTTGGCCTCTACTTACCAAGTTTTCTAGAATTTTCTATCGCTTCGTTCCTAATGTCAATTCGGTGACTTGGGTGAAAATCAAGATTATCGACGATCCGATTGTCTATGAAGATTTGCAATTTATGTCAATTATGGTGGTTTTAATTCAGAACAATATTCAAATTTTGGGCGAAATTGGTAATTTGAGGTAATCAACACATTTGTGCGATTCTCTGTGGGCCCGTTTGTTCTTGAACTTGAATTCTCGGAATATTTAAATTCCCACTTTCGAAATATTCGAAATTCCATTTGAAATTCCCTGTTTTGAAATATTTTAAATTCTTAGTGCAAAATAATTTTAAATCCCCGGTTTGAAAAAATTGCAAATTCTTCATTCAAAATATTTTGAATTCCATGTTTTAAAGTATTTTAAATTCTGCTTTGGAATGTTGTAACTTCTTCTTTCGAAATATTTCAATTCCCTGTTTGAAATAGCTCAAATTCCCTGAAAAAATCCTTGAATTTTTGTTCTAACTTGACTCAATTCCTGTTATAAGTGCTTTCCTTAGTAGATTAGATGGTAGAAATACTATTGTCCAACAGAATACTAAAGAAATGCTCTGGTTTTTTGTAATTGTAGAATTCTGAAAACGTTTTGTTAAAATACGCACAATTATTTTTCTTGGTTTTGGTAAGATTGCGTTGTAAGCAGAACTCAGCGCGACTTTATGATTTTGAATGGAGTTGTGAGAAAACCGATGGATGGCGCGACAGAAACTTGTTAAAGACGCGTCTATGCCATTTTCTCTTCCATTTCCATCCTTCTAATTTGATTCACTCATAATAAATAATCATGATTATTTGTATTGTTGATTCGTTCATGATAGCATTAATAATAATTTTTTATTATTTTGTGAATGATGTGATCAGATTAGATTGATCTAATTAGGAATTTAGAAATGGAAGGCCCAGTTTAGTTAAAAAGGGACAAGAATTCCATGTAAAAGATGAGTCCACTTCCGCTCAATTTGGGTTGTCCACATGGTTCAATGTCTGGTGGGAGATCACCAAGTCCCACGGATCCTGATCCATTTCGCGGTGTCTTGAAATCCACCCATCCGAGAGTATCCTTTGTAGTAGATGCTGTACATCGCGAGCCAGATTGACATTCGTTTAATCGAAAGTTGTTTCAAAACATTGGATCGTGATTGCTTTTTCTAGAAACCGTTTTAGAGATTTTTGGAT
>JAQIWD010001369.1:0-12769 GCA_034694825.1 Anurida granaria
GGGTTAACAGATGAGAAGATGTAGTTCGCATCTCCCTCACTAGGGCTACTTTACACCCAGTTGTGTAGGCCCTTAAATTGAAATCTGCAGTCCCTTTACCACTTCATTTAGGATTTCTAGTTGGGAGCCTCAGTGTCGTTCTATTTATTTTTAAACTCTTCATTAACTATAAGGTGTTCTTTAATTTTACTGGGTTCCAAAATGCTTGCCAAATCCAAGGTAAATTTCTGCTAATGACAATGACCCCTTGCCATTTGTGTATGAAAGAATACATTTGCGGATGTAAAACCTATAACCATTTCGTTTCGGTCTGTTCCGGTTTCGCTTAATTAAAATATTTTAGAGATGCAGAAATATTGGTTTCATTTTGTAGGATTTGTGTCAAACATTCTGGTTTAGGCCATTTCCATTTTTTCCAAGCACACAACCAACCTATTGTAAGTTTGTAGATAAAGTGACACACGCGCCTGCTGCTGCGGCTCAAATTCTATACAATCCAATCCTGTAAACGTGTGTGGCTTGGATCTGAATATAAAATGTTGGTACTACCAACTAGGTATTTAACTAGGAGATCGAATTTTAAGTTCCTCCAGTTCCAGTTTACTCTTTATCTCCGGCTTAAACCATAAACCCGAGACTTATCTCCCAGCCTAACCTTCTCCAGCCTCCAGCGTCTATGTCTGTTCTGTTGTTATAATAATTTTATTCCTCCCGGCTGGAAATAGGATGTCACCATCAATGGTTGTCCCTGCCGCAAGGAATAGGATGTTCGTATTACGCTGCTGAAAATTAACCACACAAAGTCCCACGTCCACGTTCTGCCTTCTTCTGGTGCTTCTGTTGCCCTTGCCTTGCCACTGCCACTTATAATCAGTTCCCCTGAGCAGCGTGTGGTTTTCGGACAATTAGGAAGGAGGATTCACATTTTTCACAATTGACGAAGCCACGTTAATAAACAAGTGTGAAAATTCCGACAATTATTTTGTACTTCCTACACTTTGGCACTTCCAGTAGTTTTTGGGAAGGTGCGGTGTACTTTCGGATTAGCTAGAGAAGTACTTAACTCCGATTCAGTAATCATCATTTTTGTCTAACATTAATCAGTGAAAGTGGATACGAGGAAGATGAGTCTGGGGTACGAAACCTTCCTCCTGGGGATTCTACCTCCGACAGCTGGGACAGAGTACGCTGACGCTTCCAGCGATGACTTGAGCTCAGAATGGGACACAGACGATTCGGAACATACCCCTGTCAATAAGGCAAACAAAATAAATTAGTTTTCTCAATCCAGTTGTCATTTCTCTTATTAGCTTTATGCTGGGCAATTCGGTGCTTAACTCGATTGATTCTTTCTGCGCACTGGGGCAATCTGCTTTTTTGGGCTTATGGAAATCTACGCTTCGGCAATTCGGCATTCGTGCTAAGATTGTAATTTTTTTCTTTTGGAATATTTGTTCACAGGTTTCAAGATGGAAGACGGTGCAACACATTTTCCATCAACTGACACCCTTCATTCTCACCTATAAGAACTCCAAGTACCCATGGGTGCAATTGGCTGGTCATCAGGGCAACTTTAAACCCGGGGAGCAGCAGGGCACAATCTTAAAAAAGTTTTGTGAAAAGGAAAAAGAAGCATTTGAGCAACTAATGAACGATTCGCTAAGGCCGTTCGTGCCTCAGTATTATGGGACAGTGGAAGATGGCACTGAAAAGGGTTAGTGAGGCAGTAGCTGACGTAAATCAACCTCCTGTCAAGTCATGCAGAAATCTTGGCAAGATCTAAAAACTTCCTGAGGTCATTTATATTAGAGATGATGCTGATGATCGGAAATCGGAATCGGGGGGCAAGCCCATTCATATGTCAAATGTCAAACGATGTCCTCAGCTTGGAAAAATCACGCAGTTGTTGTCCCATAGAAAGGACCATGCGTAGAATAAAGGCATCCTTTATCCCAGAAATGGATTTGACGTTGCATTTGTAGACGTTCCGTTCAGTTTTCCGCCATAAAGTATAACATCATGGTATTCTTATCCCAAATTATTCCATTTTAATTAGGGCATTTAAAAAATATTCGTTCAGCTGCAACTTTATAATGCTAAATTTTTCTAATTCCGGTTTTAGCAAGATTGTCATCAAATTTTAACCCTTAGGAAGGCTAACATGGCTCAACTTTATCTCGAAGAGTAAAGTTGTCTGTCACTTTGACCATGGCATATAAATATTATCATGGCCAGTTTATTAGATAAACATTCATAAATCAAGTGTTTATCTCTATTTTTGTCTTCTAATGCACTTAATCTCTCCACAAGGATCAACTAGAGAGCATCTTTGAATTTAATTAGTAATAGAGCCCAAAATTTGTGCATGCTATTATGTACTTGGCAAGCTACACAATCACTGGTACGTTTAATGATGAACCTTCTTTAATTTTTGCAGTAGAGGAGTATATTCAGCTTCAAGATCTGTTGAGCCAATTTGATAATCCGTGTGTAATGGACTGTAAGCTGGGCGTCCGGACATACCTGGAAGAGGAGCTTCTAAAAGCCAAAGAGAAGCCAAAATTACGGAAGGATATGTACGAGAAAATGTGTCAAATTGATCCAGCTGCCCCGAGCCCAGAAGAGCACCAGCTACGTGCTGTCACTAAACCAAGGTGAGGGAATTCATAAGTACAAGCCAGCGCTCGAAAATTATGATCACAAATTTTTTTATCATCAATTACAAATTCAGACGTCAGAGGCATGTTATAAGTAAACTTCAAAGTCATCGGCTCCTCTCTCCTGTCTGTCAAAAATACAGAATTAATGCGCTCCATGCTTCTTTTAAAAACTATCAGAAAGGCCATCAACACGGTTATTGTTGTTCTTTTGTTTGACCCAGCGTGAACCCGCTCGATTATCATCTTACCTCCGAACTTGTTTTGGTGTCAAAGACAAACGATGGGTTGTTTTTTAGAAAAGTAGGCAAAAGGTTTTAACGGATCCGGAAACGATGCATACGTGCGTACTGGCGGGAATGAACATGCTGCCGCCGGCTCCTGATGATGACGCGAATGCAATTCTTTCATGTTTGCTTCGGCCTACAGATTTTGACAGATTACCTTCTATACATGTATCATTTTCATGGAGATTTCAGATCATGTTTCTTTTCTTTATATGTTTTTCTACAATTTTCCTTTGTCGATGGTTTTTTTTTTCGATCAATTGTGTAGGATTATAAAAAAAAATAAGTTTCTTTTAGGATAACAATAATTATTATTATTGATCGCCGTGTATGTTTCTAAACTCATTTTTTTTTCTGAAGGTACATGGTTTGGAGAGAAACAATTTCCACAACGTCAACCTTTGGATTCCGGATTGAAGGAGTACGGAAAAGCGATGGATTCTCATCCAAGGATTACAAAACGACAAGAACTGAAGAACAAGTCATAGAAGCATTTCACAATTTTGTCAACGGTTTCCCGGATGCGCTGGCACTGTACCTAGCGAGACTTCAGGAATTGCGAGACGCTCTGAAAGAGTCCCAATTTTTCGGTTCGCATGAGGTAATAACAGCGAAGTATCCCAAATCACAAAAAATTTCAAATGATCAAGACCGAATTCTAATTGTTATTGAAACCGTTATAGGTGATTGGAAGTTCCTTGCTATTTGTTCATGACAGTTCAAAAGCCTCAATCTGGATGATTGACTTCGCCAAGACGTGTAGAGTACCTGACGATGTTTCGCCAATTACCCACGAGAACCCCTGGAACGTCGGAAATCATGAGGATGGCTACCTCATCGGTCTAACACATCTCATCAAAGCTTTTACTGAAATACGTCAAAGGAAATCACAGGAGTAAAATATGCCTTTAGATTTATATAATGGTTAATCTGAATGGCAGGGCTCATCCGGTAGTGGGAATTACAAGAGAACAGACATTTTGTTAAGGAATTTCTAGTGGGGAAGATGTCAAGTAATTACTATAAAAGTAGCTACCACGCAGTGTAATACGTGTTATTTTCTGCGGGATTATTAATTAAGGTAGTGCCTTAATACTTTTTAAAAGACCATAAGGAGAAGTCCAAAGCCTCTCGTGGTCTCGTGTTTCTGCCTGTGTAATGTTTCTTCCTTCAGACAGACATGTACAGTTCAATCCAGTAGTTATTTAAGTTTTCTTTTTAAATTGACCAACGATACCTCCATGATGGTGCGGTGTCCCTCCTCATTTTACCTCAGTTATATCCATTTCAGTTAATTACGTTTTAAATGGGTTAGGAAGCAGCATCTCTGTCTCAATGAGCATTTCCCTACTACACTACACTATTATTGTTAAATATTTTTTCACGTCTTCCGCGTAATGTTTCCAGTTTTGTCGAGTCAAAGGCAAAAATAAGAAGCTAATTAAAACAAGATGATTAATTTTGTACGTTTTCCTTACATAAATGGCAACAAATGAATTTACTTGAGCGCTGTGGAGTCATCTCTCTCAGAGCCCTTTACCTCTTTTTCAGTGTTCCAAATTCGGAATTTGTTTAAAAGGTCTAAAGATGATGCATCAAAACAAAATGGCTCCTCGAACTTACAAAAATGCACAGCCAATGACGAGATCCGCCCGGTGGGCATCATGCACGCTTGTCTTGTTTAAACCCTTAGTTACGGAACCTCCACCCATTGGCTATGGCTATGACTTGAAGGCGTCATGAATGCAT
Source organism: Anurida granaria (assembly GCA_034694825.1). NCBI lineage: Eukaryota > Metazoa > Arthropoda > Collembola > Poduromorpha > Neanuridae > Anurida > Anurida granaria. The sequence continues at coordinate 4,694 of JAQIWD010001369.1, forward strand.
CACTGAAAACGACCCTTCGCGATGTCGAATTGTTCATCGGTAAACATGTTGCGTGTAAATTTACCAAATTAGTTTAAACAATGTTTCACTAAGCATATGCAAACATTTTTGAAAACGGCAAATGCAGATTAGATTTTATACATGAATCTGTACAGGTAAAGTAGGTGATATATAGTCACCTTTCATTTTCATTCATTCATTATGGGAATTTGGGGGAACATTAGGCGTTAAGGGAGGCCCCTGTCGTAGAACCTATAACCCTGCTTGCCTGCCCCAAATTCCTTATTAATGAAAGGACATCAAAGTGCATAATTGGAATAAGTTAATTAGATTAATAGGAATTGCGATAATTTAATTTAAACGTGGGGTGGCGGGAGGAAGTAAGTGACATCATTCTATTACTTCCCAAGTTTGCATTTGAGTTTGATGTTAGAGTGGTCGGTAAGGACCTCCCACTTCCTGCCCTCACCCTCCCACCCCACCTGCCTTCCCCATTACCCCCACTACTCCCATTAACAAAAATCCCCCTTGAAACACACCTTACCTTCCTTTCATTTTCATTTGGATTTGGAGGAATGGAGTAAAATTATTATTCAGGTTATCAGTTATCTCCTCTCTCTTTCATTCAATCAAACGAATCACTATCAATTGCATTGAAATCACTAAAAGGGAATTTAGAACACCAGCGTCAATCCATCAACCCTGTCACAACGTTCATTCGACTCGGGCTCACGTCACGTCAGGCAGGTACCTTTCTCCTTTCAGCTTATTCTTCAAGGAATCCTTTCACTAATCATCTGTCTGTTGTCTACCAGATTCTCCAGCATTTCAAATCATCATCCATGAAGGTCCTACTCTAACTGCTCACCTGCAACTATTAGACTCAGGAATCCAGGTTAGGAAGAACAGGCATTTCGTTAGCTTGTGTTATGGTTTTACTTCACCGCAGCATGGAATAAATCTAGGTCGGTCGTGCTAGTTAAGCTAAATTCCTCTAATATGTAGCGAACTGTACGTACAGTCATTTGTTTTACTTGTAGAATGTGAAATATGTAATTTGGTTTAATGTTATTTTTGTCAGCACTGCGGATGCGGTTTGATGGAACACCGGAAGTGACGAGTATCAAATAACTCTGTTTTTATCTCATTCTTATCTATTATTATACCCTCCTGCGGTCGCCGCCAGGAAACTGCGCTCTACTACGGTATGTTACGACACTTTTTACTCAGCAGTTGTTTAACTGCCATGGATTTCAGAAGCTCAGATTAATCAGATTACTTAGACGTTATTTGTGTATGTTTTAGCAGCAAGGACCCGCCGATCTTGAATGGGACTCCGGATGTCTAAAATTTCATACAAAATGAGCGAAGTCGAACAGAAGCTGGGCTATGTTGCGGACCAAGTTACTGACAAGGAAGATGAGGAAAAGGAACAGGTCACGATGGAGGGTGCTGGCGCGGTGTGCAACATTGGATCCCGGCTAAATGTAACGGGACCCTCAAGTTCGTCTTCAGCCACCACCGCTGTCGCCAACCAATACCACAGCAACAGCAGTTTGAGCAGTGGAAGTGGTGAAGTTTCCTGTGTTCTCCTGCCCTGGCCACGGTCCACTTCAAGGCGGAAAGGCAAAACGTTTCCAGTAAGATTGGAGCCTGCCCTCGAGAAGGGATTGGGCAAGAAGCCAAAGAAGAGTTGTTATTTACTAAAGGGGATTGGGGGATCCAAAAAGAAGGACAACAGTTCTCGTGTTATTAACGAGGAACCCTCTTCGATATCGATATCGAAAGGCTCGATACCTACCGTAGCCCCCATTTGTGTCTGTACAGCTTTTCGACGTACGAGTTCAACAGAACCCCAAGATCAACGAAGTGTCCCTGGTTGTAGCAGTGCGTCAGGGATTGAAAATGTACCTGCTGAACACCGTAAGGGAATCTTTGACGTTTCTTAAGCATAACTGCAGAAACTAACTGCTTAAATTTATTCTTAGGACTTTCTGTCCCACAAGTTCTTGGAGTTTTTAATCCAGAGGATTATCCGATTGAAGATGAAGATGAAAAGATGAGGCGCCAACGAGCTCGGGAAATGGTGGAAGGGGTCGAGTTATCCGAGAAATTCGGAATCCTGTCTTTTAGCAAAGGTTCTTACCAACCAGCCCACTCACAGGTGAGTTTGAGGAAAACTGGAAGCGGAATGGTGACCTTGAATGTTGTACTCAATGAAACGTTTCTTTTTCCAGATTGACTATATCCACGTGCTAGTACCAGATCTCAAGGAGATTACAAGTTGTTCGTTCTACTGGGGTAAAATTGATAGATACGCTGCTGAGAAGTTGTTGGAAGATAAACCGGAAGGAACGTTCCTCCTACGAGATTCTGCACAAGAGGAATATTTGTTCTCAGTTAGTTTTAGGTAAGCGTCTACAGGCCGATGTCTCTCTAAAACGCAAATACTCGTTACTTAACCTTTTTCCTTGGGATACTTTAGGCGGTATGGACGATCACTACATGCGCGAATAGAGCAGTGGGGACATGCGTTCTCTTTCGATGCACATGACCCATCAGTCTTCTCTGCGCCAACTGTGACTGGCCTAATTGAGCACTACAAGGACCCTAGTTACTGCATGTTCTTCGAGCCGATGCTGACGGTTCGGCTCCATCGAAACTTTACATTCAGCCTCCAACACCTTGCTAGATCTGTCGTCTGTAATTCCAACACGTATGACTCCATCACTTCCCTCCCGTTGCCCAAGACACTGAAGGAGTATTGCCGTGAGTATCATTACAAGCAGAGAATAAGGGTTCGAAACTTGCCTGAATGATATCCACTCATCTTCAGGAATTTGTTACCTTTGTCCAGAACACGCTCACCTTCCATCCTTAAAAGTTTTGTAAGCGCTAAGTTTAGACGTAAGTCGAGCAGATAGGGAGTCCAGGACGTTCTTTCCTATTAGTTTGTTAAGCTTCCAAGAATTAACCTCAACTATTACATCTAGTAATAAGAATTGAGTTCTTCTGTGATGAAACCACCACTTGCCCCCGCCCTCACCCTCAGGATTCTGACACACCTTTTAATCCTTGTGCTCTCTTTTCCCTGCTAATTCCCACCTCCACATAGTGTGCGTTACTTCAACCCCATGTTACCAAGCAAATCGAACAAGATTGATGTTCACTGTAATCTGAGATGAGTTAATTTAGTTCTCCAGGGATTCTTGTGTAAGCTTTCACCTCCTCGTTAGGTTCAAGGGAAGGACGATGTGATACAAATTATGCACTACTGACAATTCGGCAATGTTCGTGTTTGCAAGTTTCGAAACGTCAGTTTCGATTTCCACGTTTCGTCGGAGGCTTAGGTTAGCCGTTGTTCTTAGAAAACGGTTCTCTTGTTGCCACATAACCTTCGCCTTTTGACGTGGTTAAAGTTTGCAAACTACGGAACTTTGTGAATGCCAACTCGAGTGACCTCCCTTTTACCGTGTAACAAGTATTATTAATAGCTTCTTGAGTTGACAAACAAGCCCAGTAATAATGTAACCTGTAAACTTTCCCTTTCCATTCAAGGATTGAATTTAGCCTTTAATTTACTCTTTCTTTTGTATTTGCTACTTGGTCTTTGTTAAATCTCATTGTCATCCTTAAAAGACGTTTAAGCCGTTTTAGGATAGAAGGATTCACGAGATACGAACGAGAGACATGATAAATTGAAACTTAAGTATAAATGACATTTGAAACACAACCTTTCTAGTCCGTTACTTTCATTTATTGTTCATTTTAATGCACGTTTCAGTTAGGAATGCTCAACTGGGATTCATTGGCAATGCTGGTTTGGTCCACAGGCAAAAGTACAGCACTCGTAATTATTCCTACATGGGGAGCCAGGGTAGCCACACTACGTGGAGTTAAAAAAAAGTGATTTAATTGACGGCTGACAATTATTTCAGTAATCAAGAGTAACGTACCATCATGGCTTCCACCACCGGGAAGTAATCAAGAACTGTTCCCCATAATAACACAAGTAGTGCACAAGAAATGATTTTGGCGTACATTTCACACGGGTTGGAACACCGCCGCTTGCTTACTATACTGGCAGTAATCCTTGAATAGTGGTAGCCAAAAATTGTTCCCAGAGATAAACAATAGTTAGTTGGTTTAAGAGTTTAATGGAAGTGCAGGACAATACAGTTTGTCCCTGTTTAATTGGGTTAATCAACCTTCATTTACGCAAATCCTTTCTAATTTTATAACCTTCATCGGGACTCGTGTTAGGAAAATTAGTATCTGATAAGACGTCATTTTAAATTTCATATCAAACTATCAAAGACATGCGTTTCTTCCGGAGTTAATTTGATATCCAGGGCTGCAAGATCTTGAAGCATATGAACTTTGTTCGAAGTCCCAGTCAAGGGTGTGATTGTCCCCGTTTGAATCAAATAGGCAAAGAAAATTTGCTCTACCGTGTTTGCGCGCTGCTCTGCAATGTGCTTCACATTCTTGTTTCCCAGAATGGTTGGATTCCCGGTCAATGTCCAAAAAGATTGGTAATAGATTCCTTTTCGCTTACAAAACTCACGGAGGGCTACGTCGTGACCGGAGTCCGGGTAGAATCGGTTTTGAAGAATGGCAGGCTTCACTTTGGCATCGTCGTAGATCTTTTGAAATTCAGCTAGGCTGTAGCAATTGCTGAGACCCAATTGGCGAACTCTACGACGACCGGCCACATCCGTTTCCAGGAAGCTTTCAAAAGTCCTGGAAAAATTTGGAACAAAATGGTATCATCAGAATGATCTCGAATGAGAATTTAGAAATTGCAATTTAAGAGCGACTTACCTCCAGACCTGGATGGTTTCATCATGTGTTCTCATAGGTGAGTGCAAAACCAGGCAATCAATATAGTCCGTGCCAAGGTTCTGCAAGGAGACGGCGAGAGACTGCTGGACTTGAGTTCCCAGTGCTGCTTTCTTGTCGTAGGGAATCGTGTTTGGATCTTGGCCACTTACGGATGTAAATTTCGTTTGGAGGTAGAGACCCTGTCGGTTAATTCCTTCATTTGCTAATCGTTTCAATGCCTCTCCAACTCCTTTCTCATTGTAGTGTTTCGGCTGAAATGGAGATTCCGGCATTACAATCATAAAATCTGAAAATCTGGCAAAATTATGCGAAAATATATACTTGGCATGCCGTATCGATCCCTTTAAATCCACATTTCACGGCTTCAACAACCAAATCCGCAGTTCTCTCCTTTTTCCATGCGGTCCCATAGATCAATCGTGGCATCTGCACTCCGGATAAACTTTTTACGAAATGATTTGGATTTGCAGCTGAGTAGGCCGCCATTTTCCTGAATTTTTGATCCTTAGAAAATAAGGATTTAATTAAATTAAGGATTTGTGTACATCAAAATCTAAAGTAATAAAACAAGAGTTAATTGGCCTTACCCTGTCAAATCAGTTGTCAACTGTATGTCCGTGTGTTAACACGCCAAGCAGAGCAGCAGCGGGCGAAACGATTCCCTTTGTTTTACGCTGATTTTTATTTATTTAATTGTATTAAATAATTAATTTTTTGTAAATAAATCCGGTTTGTTATGATCGGTGGCTCAAAAAGCCCCGAGTGTCTCCGTTTGAGTGCAACTGGGTTGGGCTTTAATAAATTGGGGAACATTCATTAACCCAACCCAATCGCGTCGCATTGGTTCCTGATGCCAAAGAACGAATTAAGCGATTACCAGCATCCATTGCTTTGATTCCAGTCTGTTGTAACAAAATCCCGCTTTTAATAGCAATAAATTCATTACTTTGAGATCCACCATCATATTTATTGCAAAGTGAACAGGTATTGAACAAAATCGTTTCCTTTCTAGCTAATGCGCCTGGACTGTTACTGTTACTCGCCCCTTTGATGCTGCTCCAGTAAGATCTGGACTAAAGTACTTGAATTCTGGATTAAAAATGCCTAACTTCCGGATCCTGTCAACGGCTGTCACCCGACGACGAGGAGGGGAATGACAAGGGCTGGATTCGGCAGAGGCATCGAACCCATAATTAGAAGCGCCTTCCACATTGGTGCATGTGGGGGGAAAGCATTCATTATCCGCCAGTCGTTCCTCGACGTTGTCCAGCACTTTCATCAAATCAGATAACGCGTTCTGATCCAACGACAAGTTTCTAGGGAGCCCACTTCTTCCATGTTTCAAATTTTTCGTCGAGTTCTCCCGCTCTCAATGCCGCTGGACTCGTCGCTGCCGTAAAATGTCGAACTACTAGAATTTCTTGGTAACGGAGCTACATTACTATTGCGATCCATTCCAGGGGTGTTAAGTGAACATTGACAAGATGACTCCAGATCACACTCCTGGACACTTTGATTGTGAATTTCTGAAACATGGAAGGACAAATTTCTGGAAAGAATGGACAAGATTTAGTTATTTAGGGTTAAAACTCAATGAATTTGTTTAGCTTTAATTCTTACTTGTGCTCCGATTCGTTTCGAGAGACCTTCCTAGACGGTGGTCCTGAACCGGGCTTACTTCCGGAGGATATTTTTCTAAGAACTCCAGTCACCTTTTCCAGGATGCTTCCAGGTTGCTGTTCGCCGTTCCGTGCTGTCCAGGCAACCGCTCGACTTGACATTAGTTTCCTTATTGCCAAAATCGGTCATTTACTTGAGCATTCTGTTAGCACACCCCCCAACCCTAAATGCACCATTGCTAATCCTTATTTCTGCTTTCAACTTTCTTCCTTTTCCTATTGACGAAATGGAAAATTGAAATTAATGAAAGGTCAAACTGTCAATAGTGTGCTGCTGAAGGTGAAATCGCGTCTTAACTCATTCAGGGACTTTGCTGCTTTACGCCTTAAGTAATATGACCCAACTTGACCTGCCACTGGCGCCAGGGCAGAAATTAAAAATTCTTAAATAGAATGTCGACCTAATTTTGTAGGGGGCCTCCTGTTTTCAGATCATATTTTTATGACTTAAAATGTTTCGTTCCCGTTATTTGCGATTTTTAAAAGGATTCCCAAATTTGCAATCATGTTCGGTATCCCGTCAATCCCGTTTCTTTTATTCAGAGAATTCAATTTAACGACTCAAATGGTGAAACTTCCTGCAAGAATTATGTAATAAGAAAGGTTGGTTTACCAACCTTGGATATCTTTTCTTATTCAGCTTGTTGATGAATTTCGTTGGCTTGCTCTATGAACATGAAGACGCTTCCGCCGAAAAGGAGGTAAAGCGCTAGGGTTGCGCCAAGAAGTACCCAGTGAAGGATCATTGAGAAGCACCAATTGGGGGCCAAAGCGCTGACCCGTGGCTGGAACTGGAAAAAATTGGTGTGCTGAACTGGTTACAAACTTTAGCCTAATGAATTGCCGTTCGAATAGCATCCCACACCAGTAGTGTTCCCCGACAAGTTTGATTGACTTCTTCTCTCTATCACACCAAGCTTGCTAATAAACTTGTACAACTGGCTTCGGGACGCTTAGTTAACCTCTAAATGAAAAGAAGACTTTCTCAACTTCTTCAAGAATTAGCTGTGGGTGGACTTTAATAGGTTTCGGGATTTTAGCATACGAATTTATGGTTAAGAAACTTGGGGGTGGGGGTAGGTTAAGCGTTTTAATCTTTCGCCTCGGCAGTATAAAATCACTTTAGCAATTCCGTGATGCAGAATGTCGGCTGGGTAGTATTTTCCGGACAATGAAGTAACCAGCCATTCATTTTAGAATTTAATATTTAATTCTAAATAGAACTCAGAAGTATTCGCTTTCTTTTCTGCTATTCATGATTATTGGAATTGTGTACAATACTGTTCGACCCGAGAACGAGGCATTGTTTTCACGTTTCAGAAATTTGATAGTTGGAATAGTATTCATTGTCTTAGTTCCAACGAATTCAAGTGCATCGACAAAAGGCAAAAGTGGTACACACCTTCATTCTTTCAGCCAAAATACTCATTCATAAAATTAAAACTTGGAACAAAGTTAAATTTTTTAGTATTCAGTGATATATCAATTGTTTTAATTACTTAATTAAAGTTGTATCTTGAGATAACCTTAGTTTTTAACAAGTTTTCAGCTG
>JAQIWD010001370.1:0-12768 GCA_034694825.1 Anurida granaria
AAAAAAGGTTTTCCAATTCCATCATGCTATTAACACATCAAAATGCATTTTCATGTTCTGCCATGCTATTAACACATCAAAATGTGTTTTCAACTTCTCCCATGCTATTTACACATCAAAATGCAGCTAGGTGTGAGTTTGCAAATTATTTGGTAATCCATTCAATTCAGCCACTTTTTGTGACTGCAAAATGCATTTTCATGTGTTAATAGCATGTGGGAACTTGAAAATGCATTTTCATGAGTAAATAGCATAGCAGAACTTGAAAACACATTTTTATGTGTTAATAGCATAGTAAGACTTCAAAATGCATTTTCATGTGTTAATAGCATGTGGGAACTTGAAAATGCATTTTCATGAGTAAATAGCATAGCAGATCTTGAAAACACATTTTTATGTGTTAATAGCATGGTAGGACTTCAAAATGCATTTTCATATGTTAATAGCATATGTGGGAACTTGAAAATGCATTTTCATAAGTAAATAGCATAGTGGGACTTCAAAAATGCATTTTCATGTGTTAATAGCATGGTAGAACTTGAAAAGACATTTTCATGTGTTAATAGCATGGGAGAACTTGAAAATACATTTTCATGTGTTAAAAGCATGGCAGAACATGAAAATGGTATTTTGATGTGTTAATAGCATGATGGAATAGGAAAACATTTTTTTCATATGCTAATAGCATACAAAAATACCAAGGTCAATTTTCGTTTCATTTTCAAAATCCAGAATTCCTTATGCGAATTAACTCGTAAAATTTTAAGTTTTGAAAGACCCTCCCTTGCAATTTTTTCAAATAAAAAAATTTCAAAATTCGCAGAAAAATAGAAGGATGTAAATTGGGCCGCTAGTATTTTCCCGGAGTATAGTTAGAATAGTCTACTCTATCACATATATGACATTATGACAATGGTTAAGATCTGCGAATTTTGACCCTTAACCAGTCACTACAGTAATATTTCCAAAGGATGGAAGTCGTATATTCATGGCCAATTAGGCGAGTACCGTGGGTGGAAGCTTAGTCTCGCCATGAGTAGGCGAAGGTGCTAGTTATTATACTAAAACTGTACAATAGCATAAATTATTTATGAGAATTTTAGAGTTTTTAGGATTTATATTTAAACGGTAGCCGGTACGATACATAAGGGTTTTTAACCCTTTAAGTACTTATTTTTGTTTGTTGATTTGACCCTTATCAACCGAATTAATGAGGAACATTACGTAACTCAATGAGTAAACAGTTTACTCATGGAGTATGTTTGGTTTTTTTTATTTTTACATCCTCATGGAGGAGTCATCGTCATGGCGGTCCATAAGGTCAACAGGCAAAAATAAGAATAAAAACCTGTCACTGGAAATTGAACTGGTTTCTATGGAACGGAAACTCAGAAGAATGGCCTCAAAAAAATAAAATTTGAAAAAAAAACAACTTCCCGGTTTTTCCAACTACACGTATACGTGTATTCCGTTTCGCAGCACTGTTCGAAAAATACACAAATACGTGTAGTTGGGGGTTAAAGGTAAGGTTAGTTAAAACCCTTACGTATCACGCCGGTTACGATTTAACATCATTTTGTGCATTTGTAGGTATTACACCTTTTTCCTACGTATTTGCTATAAAAACTCCTGCCTCACTAAAAACTCCAATGTTTGGGCACATTTCCTTCCGGTGATTTCCCCGTGTTTTTGCGGGAAATTCCTTTATATTTCCCTAGATACGAGTGACTCCATGAACCAGAAATATTGGAATTCACAATTAGGTAAACACATTCTGCACCCCTTCTGAGTATATAAATATGGGTGCTATTTATCACAAAAGGTTTACCCTGCGTTACTGTTCTTGTTTGCATTAATTTTAGAACTCATTCACTGTTAGAATGAATCGCCCAGTGTTTTTCCAGTGGAAATGAACAGAGTCCAGTTCTAACTGGACTCTGTTCATTTCCACTGGAAAAACCCTGGAATCGCCGAATTCAGAAATACGTAAACTAAGGTAACTTAGGTGGACACAAATTTGTAAGGTGTTAGAATTTTTTATTTTATTTTGCACAATTATTAACTTTTCCTTTATAAATTGAACACCGAAGTGCCTCTCATTAAGAATTCAGCAAAAAACAAGAGACTTTTCGAGATTTGTAAAATTGCGAGTTAATTGCGAGTAAATTGCAGTTTGGTCGACTTCTGTTAGAACAAAACAAAGCTGGAAGCCAACACATTCCTTGTTTAAAAAAATCAAATTAGTGACGTCACAGTGTAATTTTTGAATGCGAGAAATTTCTTTCATTTAACTGAATACGAATTGAAAGGTACAAGAACAACTGTTTACAAGGAGCAAAGAGGTTCATTTAACAATTAAAATTCAAGTAAAGTGAAAAGAGAAAGAAGTGGAAAGTCAACCAATCACAAGAGAGTTAGATTTAGTTAAAGGGGGAAAACAATTTTAAGGATTGAAAGTTAAGAATGAATTAAGAGCTTAATGGTCCTTGACTGTGTGGAGCCGGTGGTGGTGCTTAAAAGTACCAGACAGTATCGCAACATCCTGATTTGGCGCAGATCACTTCCACGACCTTCTTGACTGCGATCTTGATGGGGGGCTTCACAAGTGCTCCGACGTATGGAACAAAGCTGGCAATTCCTGAGGCCACGATATCTGCGATTTGATTGGCGTTGATAGTTCCCTTGAGCAACTCCCTGACCTTGTCACGTGCCTTGGACGCCCATTTCTCTCCGTTGACAAATGGAATTGTCTTGAGGGTAGTTCGGACAATGCTGTAAACGGAGTCACCGATCTTCTGGACAAGCTCGTCCTTGCAGTCGCTGTAGGCTTGGAGGGGGGCAAAGTTGTTGCCCATGCAGTCACGCTCTTCACGCTCAATCTGCTTCTTGATATCCTCAGCTATTTTGCAGACGGCATTGGAGTTGACATCCTTTTTCCATGGCTGTTGGAATGCATATGCGGCCATCATTAGGGTTCCAGATGACAATGGACAGTCACGCGGGCTTCGGAATTCAATCGTTTTGCTCACGTCAAAGTTACCGCACATACCTAAGAATTTGAGAAGAAAAAAATTCGTGACTGCACTCTGAATATCAAGAATGTGGAGAATGTGGCGAGTTTGAACTTACCGCAAGTGTCGTTGCGGAGTTCGTTGGATGGGTAGACAACAACGTGGCGTCCGTCCGTAATAAGTTTCACGTCATCAGCAAAGAGTTGAAGCGATGCACCAGCTCCCTCTTCAACCCTGGCAATAAAGTGACCCAACTTGTCATGGAGAACGGTAGGGAGTTCCACAACTGGGACACCGTTGATGAGGACGCGTCCTTTGCCTGGGATGACAATGTCGTTGGTAGTGGCAGTGACGTAGGTTTGCTCAAGTCCTTGGTGTTCGGCACGGAGGGTAGGGCGGAGCTGAATTCGGAAGTTTCCGGGGAGGAGGATGGTCGTGACCAATTTGGAACTGCCGAGGTTCTCAGCCAAAACGGAAATTGCCTTCTTTCCACTACAGTCCTGGAAAAGGATGTGCTTGCAGTTGGTGGCGGCAGCGGCATCGAACTGGTATGTCACGTTGTCAAAAGTGTTGACATTGGGACCTTCGACTGAACAGGAAGCTATGAGGGGGAAACAGAATTCAAAATGGAGTCTCATGCTTGTATGATTGAAATTTTTGAACGAGCAGCACTAACCTTGTGTTTTGAAGACGCGATCACGGACGTTTTCCTTCAAGGTTTGTGTGGCAGTGATGGGGAACAAAGCCTTGGCGAGCCCGTGCAACTTAACGTCTTCAAAGTAGAATTGTTCAGATGGGCGGAAGAATTTAAGTGTGGTAAAGTCGAATTCTGGGGTGAGTTTGACGGAAACTTTCAAGTAGTCTGCAATGCCGCGTTGGCTCGTTGGTCGGCTGGGAAGTGGGTCGTAGGTCATGTAATGGTAGAAATACGCCTTGGCCGCCTCACGGAGTTGGAGGGTGGCGTTGACAACGTTGGCTGGAAGCGAGGTTGACTGGAAATAAACAGAAGAAAATTAAATGAAGATTGCCAAATAAGCAAAAAAAAAAAATATTTCAAACTTTTTAAAAACGTTTTTGCCGCTAAAGTCCCACACTTACTCGGAAGTCCAATTCAGCGACGTTGAGTGCTGCAGCCTGTTGTTCGCTGTTCTCAATGCAAACTGGGGAAGATGCAAATCCCTTCTTCTCATCCTCAATACATTCCTTGGCCTCAAACGATTCTTCTTTGGCATACTTGGTCATTTCCTCATCACGTTTCAGAGTTCCGGAGAATGTGATATTGTGGATCTTGTTTCGGCATGATGGTCCAAATGAGAGTTCTCCACGTAGTTTGACCTTCAATTCCTGTCGGAGGAGGTTTTCACGGAGGAACAGGAGGCTCTTCCGGTTGGCCCAGCTTGGGAACTCATAAGTTCCTTCGTAGTATCCGCAGTATGATTTCTGCTCTTTGGTCAGTGGGGAGTTGATGGCTTTCTTGATTTCCTCAAGGGCGGCAAAGTTTTGTGGGAGTTCGCGGGCATGTTCCTTGGTGGCTTCTCCAGCTGATGCGCGGATTCCAACTTTTCCTGGTTGAATGTCAGTGGACCACAAGTATTGGACAGCTGATGCCGTGTTTTCCTTGGGATTTTGCATTCCGCGGACTTTCATTGGTGGGTGGAGTGCGCTCGTCTTACCAAAAAGCGCAACAGCATACCACATGGTTTCTGAAGGGATTCAAGAGAAAATGTATGAAATTCCAAAAGTTGTTAATTGAAAATGTTTTTGAAATAGTTTTGGTTTTAACTTACGGCGGGAAGGTTCGTCTCCTGATTGGAATTTGTATTGGTAATCGTATTCGTCAAATGAAGCCCGGTAGCTCTTGTAGCTTCCTGGGTAATATTTGAGTTCTCCCTCGTATTCTTCAGATGATTCCTCACTGCTGTCCTTTTCTTGGGATTTCTGGTATCGGGCGTACTTGTAGGCGTGGTAGTCCGAGTATGGACGTTGTTTGATGGTTTTGTACATGTAGGGTTCGTAATCCCCGCTCTTTTCGTAGTAATCTTCACGGTAGTACCGAGGCGTGGTGGCTTCGTCGGACGACTGTCCAGATTCCTTCGAGTCTGGTTGGATGAGGTTCTCTTCTGATGAAACTTCGGAGACGACGTGGGGAACGTAGTGGCGGAACTCTGAAAGAAAAATATTCAAATAAAAAAATTTGACATTCAGCTCCAGTAACTGAGGACTAACCGCCAGCGACAATGAGGAGGAGGGTCTTGGACTTGGATTCGGAAACATCCCACGTCAATTTCCTTTCTGCAAAACGAAGGGTGTTGGCACTCATGAGTCCCTGATGGAACCATCCACCCCATGACCCTTGGAATCTCCTGAAGTATCGTTCCCACCCAGCCCATTTCTCATCCTCCGGTTGGAATTCAGTCTCTTGTTCCCATTTAAATGCCAAGCCCAAAGCCTTTTGTCCAAATTCATGTTCTAGTTTGTAGGGCTTATCTACGGCGTGGACAATCTTCATCTGACCTCCTTCGCTGTGGGATGTTGGCCAGCACTCGTCATGGATGATGGCAGTGTAAGGCTGGAAACAAGAAAAATATATTTTAGGAACAAACACATTTTAGTAGCAGAATTTCAAAATGGCGTTAAAACTCACACGACGGTGGAATGTGAAGACATCGATGGATCCGGCGACGGCGCCTTCCTTGATGTGGGTTGGGGTGACGGCAATTTCATAGGAACCAGTTGGGGTCTTGGTGAACATGGCACGAATTGGCAGCTCGAAAACGGCGTGGTGTTGGACACCTGCACGGGAAATTGTCCAAAAGTTGGTTTAATTCCGCGGGAATTTTAAAAACAGATGCAAAAATCCAATTGAAGAAAACCTACCTGCACGGTAAGCCTTTCCGCTGAATGGGGATTTGAATGAAATGCTGCCGTGGGTCTTGTACGAAAGGATTTGGTGGAGTTCCAAGTTGACCTGGACGTGTTTCAACCCTTGGTTTCCAGCGACCTTGACTGATCCTCTCAAAGAAACTAAGTTTTCGGTTTCAAAAACCTGTTGGACTGGGATACCAAAGATGGTTGGGAATTCGTAGTTGGTCTCTCCTAATTTCATTGATTTTTGGTAGTTGATTGGAATTCCAGTGATCAAGGCAGGAATGTACTCATTCTTCAACTGCTCAATCCATTGGTCAATCACTTCACGGTTGACGGAAAAGATTCGTTCCATTTCGCTCCTCAGTTTGAATTGGAATGAAGCCTGTGGTGTCTCATCTTGTTCTCGGTCAACAATGTGGAGAAGATCAGCGATGAGCTTGATGGCTTCGTTGCCTTCAACAATTGATGGGGATGGGCGAGAAAATTTGCCAATGAGGTGAGCGAGGATGTGGGAAATTGTGTGTCCGTGGGCACTGAATTCCACAGGGCTATCAGCCATGGCTCCACTTGCAACAAAGTTGTAGTTTTGGTAGTGGAAGGCATTTGGTAAGACGGAGTTTTCGGATCCGAATTGGGTCAAGCGATGCATAAATCCGGATTGGATGTCATCAAAATAGTCGGCTTCTCGCCACATGCGGGATCGTGGGAGTCCAATATCGATTGGCTTGACCAATGGGAGCACGGCGCGGGCCTTCTGGTGACTACAAACAAATTATAAAAAGTTATCAACAATTTTTCAAACAAATTTATGAACGGAAGAATGTTAAGAAAGTGAGCTTTAATTCGACAACTTACCCATACCAGGTAAGTGAATCAGCAGGTCGTTCGAGGTCAGAGAGACTGTAGATCATGGTGTAAATGAAGGAGTGGACTGTGAGTGAAGTGTCAGAAATTAGCGTAATTTTTGTGCGTCTGTTTCAAAATAATTGAATTTTGTTTGAACAGATCTTTTACCTTCTTGGTTCAATTCAAACCAGGTGGAGTAGGCCAATTGTTGCCACAAGGTGATGTCAGTTGGGGTGGCGCGAATAATCGTGGCAATGGCGGCCATTCGGACTTCCTGGGCTTCAGTCTTGTCAAAAACGACAGAGGCGAGGACTGGAAGAACTTGCTTTTCAACGACCTCGTCAGTAAGAATGTCACTGTGAATCAAGAAACAAAGTTTTCATTCAATTTTGCAAAATAGCTTGAACTCGTTCAGAAAAGTTGGCGGGTTTTTCAAAATACTGACCGTGACTTGCGATCGACGGCCATTTGTTCTCCAGCTGGGACATTTTGGTTTGAGCGGGAAATGGTGAGTCTCCTCAGAGCCAAAACTGCTTTGGTCTTGATGTAACTGTCGCTGACAGTGTCCAAAATCTTTTGAACTTCCTTGACAATTGCTGGGTGTCCAGTGTTTCCGAGGCTATTTGGAAAAAAGGCACTTATTAAATCCGTTCGAAAACTGTTGTGGGCATTTTCAAATTACGCGGCCAAATAGACGGTAACCCAGTGGGAGGCTCCAGCGGAGTGCTCATCTTGGTTGACTTTTTCCAAGGCGGATTCCAATTGTTTGACAAGTCCTGGCAAGTATTGGGCAACGACCGATGGGCTACAGAATTCTCCGTAGATTTGAACTGGGTAGCGGGTGTTGGCTAAAATAAACAGATTTCCGTTATTTCCATTATTAATTTCAAATTAATTTTTCGAAGCAAGTTTCCCTTACAAATGCGCGTGTCGACACAGGCATCGTACACCAAGTTGGTCCAAGCCAAAACTGAGGTGGTACGGAGTTGATCCATGCTTTCTGGACGGGGTGAAAAGTCAACAAGTTTGTCCTGAAGGATGGCAGAAAAATTAATGCGGTGTTGCATGATTTCCAAGTTTCAAATAAAAATCTCAAAACTCCAAATTGTGATTAACAAACTTACGTGGAAGTACTTGATGAGCTCAACCGTAGGTGTACGGATGTACATGGAGAAGGTCATGACGAGTTGTGTGGCCTCCTCTCCAATGATTCTTTTGTCAAAAATTCTGTCGATGATCAATTTGATGTTGGGGTTTGTTCCGGCTGGGGAAATTTAAACAGTTGGGGGTTAAATTTTGAAATTATAAAATTTCCAAAATCGTTATATTTTTTTGCACAATTTTTGAATTCAAAGTTCAAACCTACCCATGGCAACAGAGTCCAAAAAGATTTTTCGGCGGATCTGGTCTTCCTCGGTTTGCCTATTTGAGTAAAAAGAAATGGAGTTGAGACAATTTGGCAACACTGGGGTTAATTTCTTTCTATTTCTTACTGTTTGTTGGCATGACGGTTGCAGAGATTCTCGACATCGTTGTATCCCAAGAATCGGAGGATTTTGGTAATTGTTGAAATTTTTGAAACTGTCTCTTCCTCGGCCATTGGTTTCTCATCCGTAATGTCACGAACGACTTCGTCCAAGAGGACTCCGACACGGGTGATCATCCCTTCACGACTGAGTGGGGATGCCAACCACGGGTTGAGTGGTGGCTGGGTCATGGAAGGTTTCTTCAATTGCTGCTTTCCCTCAGAATCTGCGAAAACAAAGAATTTACAATTCAGAATTTTCAGGAAAATGGCGCCAAAAATTTCAAATATTTCTGATACCGCTTGATCGGGAAGCGTAGTAGTAGTTCTTGTCCTTGCCCTGGTTGGACTCCTGCATCCGCTCGGAGTATTCGTATTTAGGTCCTGAGTACTCGTACTTGGGTCCTGAGTACTCGTACTTGGGTCCTGAGTACTCGTACTTAGGTCCTGAGTACTCATACTTGGAGGGTTCTGCGTACTCATACTTGGCGGGTTCTGCGTACTCATACTTGGCAGCACGTCGTGGGCGCTTGGATTCCTTCTGTTCTTCGCTGCTGCTGTCACTCTTGTCCTGGGAACCGTCGGACTCATCCGATTGCTGTTCATAAAATTCAAAAGCAGTTCCGAGTTTTCCGTCACGACGCATCTTTTGTTCCTTGGCAGAGAAGGTGTATGTAAGGTCAGTGTACTCCTTGGCGTTCCTTGGTGGAGGTGGAGGTCGGCTCGTTGGAAGGACATGGATGAGGGTCAAGTTTTGAACGCTCCCGCCAATGGTCTTCTCCTTGCGGAGAACTCCCAGAAAGACTTGTTCCTCATGTTCGATTTTGAGGATCGTCAATTGCTTCCTGTCTTGACCACAAGCAATGTAGCGGGAGTAGGTGACACGCTGGAGGAAAATAAAAGTATAGGAATTAACAATTTAAAAACCTGAAAATTTTCAAAATTCAAAATTTTCAAAATGTAAAAACGGAGCTTACGGAAGGGGCACTTCCGAAGCTGTTGTCTCCAGCACGCATGTTCATTATGAATGAGGGACTGGCGTATCCCAAAACTGGCTTGTTGTGGCACATGGAATAGTTCACAGTCTTGGTGAATTCCATAAGACGATGTTTTCCGTCGCAGAAGCTGTGGAAGACTTGTGGGGCCAAAGTTCCGGTTTCCTAAATTTTAAAACAGAAAAAGAAATGTTACTTGATTTTCCAAAATTTTGGGAAATTGAAAAAAAAACTTACTTCGCTGCTGCCGCTGCGCTTCATCATTTCTTTGTATGCCATGTATTTGGCGTGGTGATATTCTTCCTCGGAGCTTTCTTCGCTGCTGCTTTCTTTTGGTCCTTGGTGCTTGGATGCCCTTGGGCGTTCGCGGCTCTCATGGCTCTGCTCGTGGCTGGATTCTTTGGCCAAGTCAACCTTCAAGGGATCCGTGCGTGGGTTCTCATAAGGTCCTGATTCGCTCATGGTGTAGTAAGTCTCACCTGTTGGGAAAAAAGTTTACAATGTGGTCATTTTTAGCAAAAAACTGTTGACATTGTTGCCACGTTTTCCACAAAAAAGTGTGACAATGTTGCCAATTTTGCTTAAAAAAAATCGAATTGTACTTACATTCTCCGAGGACGGTCTCTTCCATGGTCTCGTAGAACATGCCAGATTGGGTGGATGGGTCCTGTGGGCGGACGTGGTTGAGGTTCTCACGGTTCATGTTTCCAGACATGACCGCATTGTGTCCTGCGGAATCCAAGATGAAGTGACTGACTTGAGCCTAGGAAACAGAATCCGTTTTTCAAAAAGTAATGGAAAATTTTGTTGCATTTTTTTTTTTTTTGAATTTTTACCTTCTTCATGTTGACGGCATAGTTTGGCAAGTCACCCTGGCACTTGATGGACTCAACGACCCCTTTGTTGAATTTGATCTCAATTGGAGACTCAAGGAATTCCAGGATCTTCTCCTGGAGTTCGACTTGGGTTTCTCCCTTGAGTTCAGGGACGTCCCTCCATCCGCCATCTTGTTCCTCATTGACTTCCCAGACTTTGAAGTTGGAGGGCTTGAGAATCAATCGGTTTGGTCCAATTGGGACTAGTTCCACAGTGTACCTGATTTCCATTCCAGCGTACTGGGTATTAATTTCTGAAATTCCGGCCAAGAGTCGTCCACGGGCTTCATAAGTGTAGGATTTCCCAACTTGCCATGCATATTGCTCAGCCCCGATAAACCCCGCTGTAAAATAAGACAAAATTATCAAACAACT
Source organism: Anurida granaria (assembly GCA_034694825.1). NCBI lineage: Eukaryota > Metazoa > Arthropoda > Collembola > Poduromorpha > Neanuridae > Anurida > Anurida granaria. The sequence goes on from JAQIWD010001370.1 coordinate 10,496, forward strand.
TTTCTACAAATTTCAAATTTTGGTTCAAAAATGGTTTTTTTTTTGTTTTCAGATAAAAATTCAGAATTTACCCAAGAGGCAGAAGGTTACGAGGCAGGCTACTGCCTTCATGGTGATTTTTTTTTCTTAAAGTCAAAACGGGTCTCAAATTGGAGTTTAAAAAAATTTTGTTTCAGGCAGAGGTTCAGAAAATCCGGAGGATCTAACTGGAACCTGGAGGTTGAATGATAATTTCCAGGTCTGAAGCCACGAGGTTTTATAAGCCCAAAATTAATGAATTGCCAAAATTATAATCAAATTCTCAAACTCTCACATTTTGCCAAAATTGCACAAAATTCACTTTTCATTCATCAACTTCATCCTGGATGTCCGTCATGCTGAATAAAAGCAGATAATTTCCACCATTGCAAAATTGGAAGCAAAAGCAGAAATCAAGAGGTTCAAGTCAGATTAACCAAAACTAACATAATTGCATTTTGTGAGTGCAAATATTCTCTCCTTTAGCTTCAGGAGCAATAGGCTTTGAGTCCTTTTTATCAGTTGCACTTTCAGCAAAAACATCTTCAACTCCACTTGATTATTCTGCATTAAGAGGATTTCCAAGGATTTTCTGTGAGGATTCGATGAACTCTAATCAATGAACCAAGGACCTTATGGCGAAGCTCCCTAAAGCCTAAACACGGATTCATTTTTAAATTTGAAGAATATCAAAATTATTTAAAACAAATCCAAAAATTGTTTTTAGAAAACTGAAATTACGAAAAGTCAATCGGCTTTATTGAAGGGTTTTGTTATAAAGGGTTAGTGAACCCCTTGTATCGTCGTTTAAAATACCTATTTGTCCGCGTGTGCTCAAGTTGAAAAAGGAAAAATAAAAGTAAACGCTGGACTTGTGTCTTAAAAACGTTTGGTAATCCGTCCGGACTGTCAAAAGTTATCTGATTTTGGAATTATTAATTTATTTCCCCAATGGGAATAAATTGTGTCACAACTTTTTACCCATAATCACAACGGATCGCGTCATGACAATCCGCAATCTCAAATAAAGTGATTTTTATGGAGATTTTTTGCAAATTAAAATTCTGTAAACCAACTCGCGTATCACTCCAAGTTCCTTAAGAACTTCAGAGTCCTGGGATAGTTAAGAGTCTCAAAAGTTCATGCGGAAGGAAGTGCTGATTTAATTGCATTTATTCTGCGATTCGGATGGGAATGGATGTTCCTATTACTTTGCACTTACGATGAAAAGAATGTTTTTGAAACTTGACGGAGACATTTTTTCTGTGCACGAAATGTATTTTCATTGTAAACCTAACGACAAGATCCGCAGTGAGAGTGACTATGAGGAGTAATCCAGGCAATGCAATCGTAAAAAGGCTCGTGAAATTTTAATGTAATTTATTGGATACTAGTGCAAGAATAAATTACGCATAAGAGGTGTCAATTTACAATAGCTTATCTGCTGATTTGGCAGAAGTGAACGCGTCCCTTTCGGCATCCCAGTAGAGCAAAAAAGTATCTGAAACTTTTCAAAAAATTTCCTGAATTTGAAATTTTTTTTTAGAGCGGAAGTTATAAAACAGGCCAATTGTAGCTCTGCTGCGTTTCCAGAATTATGAAAATAACAAGCTTGTTTTTTTCGAGTTCAAAAGCAATGCTAAAGTCTATTAGAAAAAATGCGAGTAAGGGCAGCAGTTTCTTATGTAGACCACGGATTGTTACTTTAGACCATGCTTTAGACCCACTTTGAAATTATGATCCCTGGTGAGGTGACCTTCGATTAGTAATATTTGAATGTTCTTGTTTTTGAACTCATGGTTTGTGCAAGATAAAAAGATTTCGTAATTTCTGTTAGAAAGAATCTTAAAAAATTTTTTTTTTGGAGTTTTTCATTAATTTTCGCGCAAATTACCAAAATTGTCTATTTGGGTTCGCAAATATTGGATACTTTAATCAATATCTGACATTTGTCTTGTACGTTTTGGTTATTATTCAATTCAACTCAAAATAGGTTAAAATATAGAGGCCAACTGCACATCTTGAATTAAGTATTAATTTTGGCAAGGCAAAATTGATATTCCTTGTTGACATTTCACTTTTTTCATAAGATTTCCTTTTATACAAAATTTTCTGGTATTTTATTAAAAAAAAACAAATAAAAAAAATTCTTATTTTTAGCATTGCCTTTTGATGGGGGGGGCGTGTTGTTCTTATATTGTCTGTTCACTCTGAGCTCTCCCTGCACAAAAAGGAGAAACGCGAAAAGGAGTTTT
>JAQIWD010001371.1:0-12750 GCA_034694825.1 Anurida granaria
GAGAGGCAGAGAACCTGAAAATATCCAGAATGAAATAGAGAGGGAGGGAATCCAAAATCAAACGAAAGGATCCAGGGGCATCCAGAACCAAAAATCAATACTGGAGGAGCGATAATGGAATACTCTCTCTAACTTGTAATATATGATGAAACTATAGATGTTGATTATATCTACCGACTACTCAATATTGCACAAGTGGCTTTCTTTCTTTTGGCAGATGGATAACCATAGTATGAAAACATATAATGCGCTATTTAATTTTGTGGGTACAATAGGTGACCGAAAGTTTAGGTCGACGAAAACTAGGGCTCAAAATTTTTACATGACAAAATTGCGGCATTAATAATCTTGTAAGGGCAGGTATCATCAGCGATTATCAGAATAAAATAACTAATAATTTTTCATAAAAAACAAAATATTATTAGAATAACGGAGGGCCCGTAATTTAATTGGTTGTATTATGCTGACAGGAGATAGACTATGAATGATTAACACAAAGATCTTATTTAACCTTGGCTGGGATTACAATCCACAAAAAGTAAAATTCATTTCATCAATCAACTAAAATTCATTCTTATGTCGTCTAAGGTCACAATATGTTCAAATAAATGCATTCAATTATCAATATACCAACTCACGCGTATGAAACTTTTTATTAATTGGATCGCGTCGGCGTGTCACATGAAATGTTTTGTATGAAAAGATCATGGAGACTCGCAATTAAATAAAACTAATTTGGTTCAATTTGTTTCGTGAGCCTTCAGAATGCATCGCATTACCTCCTTTGCAGTGCTCTTATTTACAGTACGAGAAACGCCTACGGAGTATCTCTGTTGAGTAGACACAAAGTGTGTCATCAATGAACAAGTTGGAGGGTACTAGAAGTGCCTTTATATTTTTAATATTGGCCAATGTTTATCCAATTCATACGAAACTGGTGTATCCCACAGTGAAGAGAGATGACAATGCAGTGGATGTTCATTTTGAAAAAAAAGTAAGTTTGATTATTTTACTATTAACGCTTGCCTAACCTAAGCTAAGAAATTAATTTTGACTTAGGTACCCAACCCGTACAAATGGCTCACGACCGCTTCGCAAAGCGACAAAGAACGATTTATGGAGGAGCAAACGAACTTGACGACTGAATACTTGGCAAAAATCTCACCTGTCGACCGGAAAAGTATTGAAAAATATATGAAAATTTACGAGCACGAAGCCTTTCTCCATTTCGTCCCCACAGTAAAGGCTGGGGATAAATATTTTTTCTTTGAAACGTAAGTTGCATTTCCCCAACACAAGGATGGCTTAATACTAATATTGATGCTAATACCCCTAAAATTTGCAATGTCAAAAAGCCACGAAAACAAGGTATATTTCCAAAAGAAGCAGAATGACAAACCGAGCGTAGTTCTTTCAACCGACTCGAAGGACCAAGCTGGGAAAATTATCATAGAAGCAATACCATCTCCGTCGGGTGATGCGATTGCGCACTCTTTCTGTTCCAGTTTGGAACAGATGCGCCCTAGTACTTATTATTTTCGAAATGTGGCAACTGGGAAGGACTTGAGTGATGTCCTATATAATGTTTCTACTCTCATGCATTCTGGGTAACAAGGTTTTAAACTTTATGAATTCCAGCTTACTTTAGAAGCTTTCTGACAATCTCTAATGATTCTCAAATATTTAGGAACTTGATTCAATGGAGCATTGACGGAACGGGAATTTTCTACTTGGTAAATTTGAACCTAATTAAATTTGAAATATGTTCCTAAAATATTGTTAATGATTGCCATATTCTTTGTTCTAAATTTTCAAAAAAAAAAATCAGACCAATACGCCGACCTCTTCTGCAGCTAAAGCCGAACCAACCGAGGATCAGAAAACGTACATCTTTTATCACGAGATTGGAACAACGCAGATGGAGGATATCCAACTGGCTGAAATTCCAACCAAAGCGATATGGTAAAGCTGGAAGAATTTTAATGCGAAAAGTGTCCAATTTTAAAAAATGTAAACTTTAACATTTTGTAAATTTTAGGGGATTGACGCTAACCGAGGATGGACAGTATCTTGTGGCTACCTACGACGCAACTCGTGAGAGCATCATGAAAAGCATTTGGTCAAGGCCCGGGGAAAACACGAAAGCTAAGGAAATGGGATCCATTTATTACTTGGAACTTTGTGCAAAGGGAAAGTCTCCTTGTAAACCAACCAAAGATCAGAAACCAAAGATGACAAAAATTGACGTTGTTGAGAATCAATTCAAAGTAACCCACTTGAATATAAATTCCTCAATATGGACAATTTCTGTACAATGTTTCCACTATTCTAGTTTATCGGCTGCCAGGACAAACAGTTCTACATTTTATATTCGAGTAACGGCGGGTCATTTGACAGGATTGTACAGGTGGACTTGTCAAAACCGGCACAAAAAGACTGGAAGACGCTTGTTACTGCAAATTCCTATGAGGAGAGTATTAGTTTTGCTGGAGTTGTCAAGAGGTTATATATATACATACATATATTATACATACATGTATAAAATACAAGCTATATACAAGCTAACTATTCAAAATGACCTCCATAGTGAGTTCCTGTTAGTTGTGTATTTGCGGCAAATGTCAAGTACGAGCAGAATGGATGTGCACAAACTAAGCAGCCTTTCGGATGGGAAAAAGATACCAATTACGTACGGTCGCGTTACGGGAATAAACATAGGGAGGAAAGACTCAAAGGTCACTTTCCACATGGCCACCATTCTGAATGCCCAGGAAGCGTTTGTGGTTGACCTTGGAAAAGCTTCTTCCGAGGTAACCTTGAATGATGCCATTTGATGTTGATTTTTTAGTTTGAATGCAAAAACATCTCATGCCTGCACCACTTTGTAATTTGTATGCCTACACTTCCTTTCCAGAAAATTGTATTACCAGGATGTAACGAGGATCCTTTCCGAAATACAATTGTTACCACAGAAAAACATTACGAGGTTGAGCAAGGAGCGGATCAGATGCCGATAGTTATCATGCATGGAAAAGTAAGCAGTTAAATCACAATTACAAACATGCACACATTATCCCCAAATTTTGAATTTATGATTGCAAACGCATGTATACGATTGAATCAAAATGGCGACATTTCAATTTTTAGAATTTCAAAAAAGATGGAAAGTCACCAGCCCTTATGCTTCTAGAGGGAGCCGCGTTGACGCAATTGGCAATTAATAAGTTGCTCGTCCCATTCATGGAGACGTTCAACGGTGTTGTGGCATTAGCTCGGATTGCACTTCCGCCGTAAGCCCTTAAATTTACGTATACTTTTGAAGGTTTTGTGCTGAAAGCTCTCCACGTTGTGTATGTAAAAGGCTTCAATCCACCCCATGTCCACTAAATGACGTCTCAATTCAAAGTACTGAGGCTGCTATACACTTTTTGATAAAAGAAAAATACACGGATAAAACTCACTTGACTTTGGCACCTGGGAACATGGGATTTTCCAGTGTGCTGGCGGCAGTACTCAATCACCGTCCAAATCTATTCGGTGCAGCACTCCTTATAGATCCAGCTGCCCCTTCCTCTGGCGCACTGACATCGCCCCAGGCTAAATGGGTCGGCCAACGTGCATCCCGGTAAATGCTGCTGCTACACAAGATTTTCCAAAATGTTCATGCACTTTTTGTTTGTTAGGAAATTGGATTTAACTCCCTACTTTAAAAACAAGGAAAGTACGAATAAATATTTCAAAGTCTCGCCAATTCACAACATAAAGGCTCCAGAGTGTAAAAAGACTCAATACCCGGCAGTTCTTTTGATGGACATGGGGAGTGATGATGGGAAGCGCTATATTTCCGAACTACAACATCAAATTGGTTCAATTTCCCAACAGGTATAAAAAAAAAAAACGATAATAAATTCTTGAGTGCATCAAATGTTGAACGAAAACATTTGAACGCATTTCTGGTTCTAAGGTACATCCGTTACTCGCTAAATTTCCAGTCGCCAAGGCAACCTCGAAGAAATCGTTGGTACGTTGGTACATTTATATACAAAATATACATAATATAAATATAGTAGATAATTTTTACAATGAATTGTATTTATAGGAAGAAGCACAAATTGAGCAATACGTGGATATATTTTCATTCCTCGTTTTGTCTTTGGATTATAAAGTTACCAAATAAAATCAAAACCACTCACTCATCTTTGTATTAAGTTTTCCTCTATCCCAATTTATTTTCTTGGCGGAGAATTTTATGTAATGCTTTTGTAATATTTTTAGATAAAGTTGACATGTAATTTTAGACTTTCCTAGAAGGCACGAATTCGTCAACAATGGTTCCGTCCTCAATCCTGACGTAGTTTCGCCTCTGCGTCCAAATGTCTTGCGCCAAGTCGAGTTCAACCACTCTTGCCCCTCTGTCCCAGTTGCCATAGCCTCCATACCCAGTCCGCCGGTTGTAGCAAATTTCAAGCGATTCGTACTCACAGCACCAGGAATTCCCTGTAGATGAAAAACGGTCAAGTCATACTGACGGTAAACCTTGGCGTTTTGAATCCGTACCATGGCGAAGCACCTCACAATCCCGAAAATAAAAACCTCTGCAAACTCTCTACAGCTGTCCGTAACATAGAATTTAGTGATTCCTTACGTTAAGGTTAGGTTAGGTTCTATGTTACGGACAGCTGTAGAGATTTTGCAGAGGTTTTTATTTTCGGGATTATGCCATGGAGGCGTTTTGAATCCGTACCATGGTCGTGTCCCACAAAAGTTGTCAAAACATTTGAATTTAAGAGGGCCGCCATGAATCCCGTGTCCCTCCCTTGTGGCACCACTTTATCATCTGCAGGTATAAAGTTAATTGCAATGACTTTATATCTCCTTTGCGTCAAAACTGCCGTGCGTCATACCAACTAGTCCAGCACACCGTTTGCCTTCCATATCAGCCTGCATATCTTCATACTCCAATCTGAAGTTAAACCAAAGCCCAATTAAGTGACGCATGTCCTTAACTAATGACAAACAAGGTAAACTGTAAACATACGTTGGAATGTGGAAAAAAGCAAGCGCTGGCAGTTTCCCCCATGTCTCCGTAATCCTGTTGTTTTCGGCTACAAACCACTCCACGACGCTTACATCCACGTTGGAAGGTTTAATTCCTGAGGGGTCAAACCCACCGCGGGAATCAAAAAACCAAAGGATCACCAACGGCGTCTCTCCTCCTTCATGTGGGTAAACGGGGATGAAGTAGTTGGTGATGCCAAGAATGCCCTCAGGCCCACGCGCCGTGTAGGAATTCGCATACTGGGATTCTGTGGCAAAAATCTCTTCACGCGTCGTCGCAACGCCGTTGTCATGGTTCCCATATGTGGATCCCCATTTATACCCCTTCTCTGCTACGGCTTCAAAGGCAGCATCAATGAATCTCGTGGAGTTGTTTATAATGAGGTCAGCAGTCATTATATCTCCGGTGAAGACCACAAAATCTGGAGTCTCAAAATCCAGGATTGTTTTCATGACCCGGGTTGAGTTCCCATCTGTGTAGTTTCCATTTTCCGTATTTGGGAATTCGCCATAGTGCCTATTACCAAGCAAACCAGAGGGGAGGGGACCGGGTTAAGTTGGAAATTGCAAAAACTTTAACTAGATTAAAACTTACAAATCAGCAAAATTCACAATTTTAAATTTCCCTTCGGCGTTGAAGCGAATCGGTTCCTTTTCTTTCTGAATTGGCGATGAGCTCAAGAAAGGAGCCACGAACAGAATGGAGCCAATGGTAAGGAGGCGAAACATTTTGGACTTGGAAATCCTGTGGGATCTTCAGGATCTGCAAAAGTGAGGAAAAGGCCAAGTGATCGGGATTATTTAAATAAACCAAGCTGCGAGATAAAAATTTCCCAAGTTTTCAAACTCACAAAGTTCACAGACGGGAGTGGCTTTGGGTACTTGGTGGATAAGATACACTTGAACGAGTAGGGATTCCTGTTGCCTGTCATTAGATAGGCCTCCTGTGCTTTTCGTCTTTTTAGGAGATAAAATTAGAGTTTTGATGCCTGTCAAGAGCAGTCCGGGAGCTGTCATCCTGCCATGCCACATGAATAAGGGAAATGACGCTGACTAAAGGGGCTGTGTATAAAGAACGTCCACGTCTTTTGGCCATTTTTAGACCCCCTACATACTTATAATCCAGAATCGTCCAAAAATTGTCCACACCACCCCCTCCCCGGTGACTGTCAAAAAATTTGTGTTCAATATTTCTTTCAATACTTGATGCTGACTATGTGTTCCCTGCTAAAACTGGACTTTTAATGAAATCCAATGCAAGCCGAAAATTTTTTTTAAAGTTGTTTTTAAAGCGTTGATTTATTTTGGATTTGATATGCATTAATCATAGAAATTCTGGAATTCGGGATGGGATTTCCAAAACGAATATTTCGTGGTTGGGCACGAAATAGGTGCTAGTGACGATGATTAAATCAGGGCCGAACATCGGAATTATAATCATAACGACGTATTCTTTGAAACAACAACTTTTAAATTTAGCCCAAACGCTTTTATGTATCTAGGACTATCTAGCTCTAGGACTAGGACATTCTACATTATGCTAATATGTACAGAAATAGACCAATTCTCCGTCGAAGGCGCAGCGAAATTTTGTGTTTTTTTTTTCACTGAAAACTGGCGTTTTTATATTCGAAAACAGAATTTCATTTAAAAGTTTCTGAACCACTTTGTTGTTGACTCTCTCCCTCCCCCTCGTCCATTTTCGGCCAAAATTCCATTACCCCCCTCCTCCCCCCTCCAGCCTGAACGTCGTTTATCCACAGCCCCAAAGTGAAAACGGCCTTTTGTGTCTAAAAACTTAGGGAATGTGGAATAGAAACTACACTCACTATTTAACAGGATTTGTTTTATGCATAAAGCGAAATCGACGCGCTGCCATCCAGGGAAGTGAATTACCACAGTAATCTTGCGAGCTTTTTAGTAAAGACAGGAAAAAGTGCTGATCACTCTGCCTCCATAATTTAATACAAAAGTAAATAATCAATTGCCCAAAGCTTCTGTAAAACAATTGCACTGAATATATAATAATCGTTGAGCTAAAAATATTTTAAAGCGTTCACATTTAATATATATTATGTCATGTATATTTTATGTAAATATAGTGTATATATAGATATTTGTACACATTGTGATTGAAAATTATTTGAATATTCAATTTTTGGGAAAATTGCACATTGTTAAACGAGGCCAGGAACGTTGGAAATATACTCATGACGTCCCTAACCTAACCAAACTCAGGAAATTTCCATTTTAGATTAATTCCTGAAGCGGAGTTAAAGTGACGATCTAGATTCCAAATATAATTAGCGGTTCGACCTGCTTCTTTTTCTTAACAACAGGCTCTCGCTTCCGTTTCCCCGTTGGCTGTGGTTGTTTCGTTAACTTCAAAACGGGCATTTGCTGTTTTGTGATTTTCACGTTTTGGGGAGATTTAATAACTTTTGCAGTCACGCTCTTAACTTTGCACGAGCTTGATCCGTTGGATCCCCCTTTCCCGACTCGTTTTTCCTGGTAAATTACAAATGGACGGACCTCACAGTCGTAACAGTGGACATACTTTCGCGAATGCTCTGCACATATCCATCTCAGGCACCCTCCGCACCGATTTGCTCCAGCTCTCTTAAGTTTTGTAGTTTCTGCACAAACGCGACATCCCCCAGTCTTTTGCTTCCACTCCCTAGACTTTGGTTTGTTGTGCTTTTCCAGAGGAAGGCTTGGATTAGGATCGGTCACCTCAAAACCCATAATTTCAATAGCTCTACGGATTGTCATCTGAAGCCTGTAAGCGATTTGGGACCTTGCTTCGATGACGGGCTCCATTAGGCCTTCCGAAACTGCTTTCAGAAAACCCCTTCGCGTTCCTTTGAATTCACGAAACTGACGCTCCTTGATGTACTCGGGATCACTGTTGCTTATTTTCCAAATGATAAAGGCATTTACTGCTCCAATGTCGAGCATCGCCTGGAACAACTTCATGGGCCATCTAAATCCAGGATAATAAATTTATATAACATTTAGTATACATTTTATATATTTTTTATATATTAGCTAGTTATTTAGTTATTGAAAATGGTACCTGCTGGTTCTACGCTGGCAACTGGTATTTGCAATCATGAAATCCGCTGTATCAACTCCACCTTTCGTTTTATTGTAGTCAAGAATCATTTGTGGCTTGTTTTTAACGTCAGGGTTAATCTGAGCAGTGTGATGGAAAGTAGACAAGAGAACCACGGTCTTGTTCTTCCTTGGTACGTAGGATACCTACAAATAGGAGGAGTTAGTAATTAAAACACACATCAAGACGTTATAAAAATATACATCTAATGATATTGTTAATATAATATTGAATTATGCAATACATATATAGCTACCATTGTATGATCTCCATTGAATGCAAACATGGAAGACTCCACTTCCCTCCCACTTCCGTCTGCAAATTTTGGAATAATATCCATCCTGTTTTTGTTGAGCGTACCTAGGAGGTACATCTTTTCTTTGAGCAATTCGTCAGCAAGGGCTTTGGAAGTAAAGAAATTGTCTGTGGTAACTGTCCGCCCTGTCTTGAAATACCGTTGGACCAATGAAAGGACGACTTTCTTCCCCAGCTCCATTTCGACCTTATCTCCTACTTTGCCCTCGTAAATGGAAATGCGCAAAATGTAGCCAGTGGTGGCGTCACAGAGTGCCCAGATTTTTATTCCATACCTTTAAATAGTAGAAGAATTCTGGAGATGATTATATCTGTGGTGTTTGGTCTTTAGAAGAATATTTTCAAAATTGTGGAATCCGTACTTACTTTCCAGGTTTTGATTTCATATAAACTCGAAACTTGACAGTCCCTCGATATTTCACCAACATTTCATCAACGACCAAGTTGTCGAATGGGCAAAAGTAAGAGTCGAAACTCTCTACAAAGGGATCGAATACTTCCGAAATGTAGTTTAACTTGTGGGATTCAATTCCATCAGTTTGTTTCTCAGCTCGTGCAACTCGATCATCAAATCTTATGAACTTTTGAATATTGCTAAAACGATCTCTGGACATTGTTGCTAGTATTGGTGGAAGCATATACTTTTCATTGTGTCCCCAAATTTCCATAATGCTGGTTTGTCTACAATTAATAGAAACAACATTTATGTAGCTGTGATAAATTATAAAATTAACAATTGTAAAATTGTAACCAAAAAATATTTTAAAAATTTTGTAAAAGTTAATTTTTTAAGATTTTGTATAAGTTAATTGAAAAAAAATTTATAATAATTCTTGCTTGTCTTTAGGAATTCCAGCACATTCCCTTACCTCTTCTTCTCGGTGCCCAAGTAAAGGAGGATTCCAATGTAGGCATAAATCTCATCCCTGGACAGCGGCTTCCAATCGCTCCATTCCTTATCCTTGGCCTTTGCTTCCTCCTTCATTAGTCCCGTGTGGTGTTCCGCAAATTCGTTGGTGTACTTTGTAATGAGGTCAATCATGGACGGAGGAAAGAAAAGTTTGAACGTCTCGACAGGCGTCAACTTTGCTTTGGCGGCTCCGCGTAATCCGCCATCTTCCTTCTGCACATCGAACGCTTTTATGTATATGTTCTGGGGTTCTTCCGTGGTCCATTGTGTTCCATTCTTTGAAGAAAACGTGCCCTCTGGTTGTACTAACCGAATTGGCGATTTACTCGGGGCCTCCTTGGTAGGCCCCCTTCGTCTCTGCTTTATAGGCGTAAATGATGGGACGTGTGGTTCAGATTCAATGCCATCTTCGTCACTCTCCTCATGCTCCGAAGACTCAGAATTATCTGACAGTTCACCTTCACTAGCTTCATCCGAAGCAGAACTCTCACTTCCATCCGAGCACTCTGGTGGAGTTGGATCAAAAGTCGAGGAGAAATGTTGTGAACCTTTGAAAGATATCAAAAAAAAATTAATTTGGGGATATTATAATTCCAACTGTCATGATTGAAAATTATATTAAGAGGAAAAATCTAGGTTTACCCGTCTGATTTCCTAGCTGCTTTTGGTTCCGTTTAACTTTCCGTGTTTGTATTTTCAACTTCTTGCTGGAAGGCAAAAATATTCACATTATAGGCTTATCAAATTACAAACGATATTAGAAAATACTTGTAGCCACCTCGGAGATCCATAGTCGCTGTCATCACTAAGCTCGGTTTCTTCCACAACGCTCTTTTTTATGCACCCAAAATCAAGCTTACGGGCGCAAGGTGCTGTCGGCACCAAATCCGATACTGGCAATGAATGAATTTTTCCTGATCCAAGTTTGTTGAAGGCTCCTCGATCATCCAGCTCCAACATTTCTTTTGGTGGATCTTGAACTAGAGTTTGCTTCTTCTTATCATCAGTTTCTTGCACATTTTGGGTTGCAGGAACCATCGCTATTTCCCAATTCACTCCGTTTACATCCGAGGCGTCAATAATCTTGAACACATTTTTCTGAAGTTTGAGTTGAACAATGGATGGAATAAATTGAATTGCAAATTTCGTCTCATTTTGATTAAGCTCCTCTATTTTCTCTTCAAGCAAAATTTTATTTAAGTGCTCTGAAAAAAAGGAAAGAAAATAATTTATTGACATTAAACTACTTATCATTGCATTTATCAGGCGTGTTTTAAATTAATACGTTTTTACCTCTCATGACTTGTTTTTGGAAAAGTTTCCTGTAATCCTCGTATGATTCGGGCAATTCCATCTTGCCTTCCTCCCAGTCGTCTTCGACGTCTGCAGATGTTGACCCCGTGTTGTCCATAAATTGAGCAACAGATACCTCCATCATTTTAAGCTTTTCACGAATATCTGATTCGAGCTGACAGAGTTGTTCCCGAAGATAAATGAGGTCGACGACTAGTTTCAAACAAAAAGAACAAAAAGGAAAGACCACGGAATCGTCCTCTGCTAGAATTATAGGTTCCACGGTGGCCCATTTGACTCTAAGTAGTTGACAAATGACCTTTAGTATATTCTTCTTTTCCTCCGCTTTATCCGGAATTCCCCGTAGTTCAAGAACTGTAGTTACGAAGTCTAAGGAGACTCTTTCATTGGGACATAAGAAGCAGATGTTCATGGTAAGAGGCAGACAAATTGGGGAAAGATAACAAGTAAATGTGAAGTTATCTTCCCGTTCACATTGTCATTAAAATTAGGTGAAGATAAATTTGTTGAGTTAGCAGTTAATCGTGGAAACAGAAGAAGATTACGGATATATTTGGAAATATTAAAAAGAAGAAAAAGGAAGATTAATAGGTGTTTATCTACATATTTGAATTTACATCCGATTTTTCCCTGATGTGAGAAAAACATACAAAATTCATTTGAATTTTACCGACATTAGCGAACCAAATACAATTACAAAGACTGTAATTCCTGGCTTTCAAGTGTATTTGAATTTACATTGTATTTTCCTACCTAATAACCACTAGCTTGTCAACTTAACTTGTATTCGGCTCCCTAGTTTGGGGAGGTGCTAAACTTTTTTTTCGTATTTTTTGGCGCGAAATGAGTGGATTTCCACCTTATCGGGAGTTTTGGTACCTATGAGGGAAAGAGTTCCCATTGAGCTCTTATGGAATAAACTTTCCAATTGAAAAACGCTGCTTTAAACTTCAATGTCATGTCATTTCATCCAGCACCTCATCCGTATTTCAGTGCGCTCTCCAATTTTTGTCCGGATATTTTTTTAAAATTCCAAATAGTTTCGGAGATAACGAAGTGTGAAAAAAAAGGGACATAAGGAACAATGCAAATTTTTCTCCCCAATAAGTCCCTTTCTCAAAACTCATTTTTTCTGCTCCTCCCACTATTCAGCCGAATACATACTATTCCCATTATTCTCCCTTCGAACTTCGGCTAGGGCAAAATCCCCATGCTGTTTTTTGTGATGGGTTTTTGTGTGCAGGTACCTGAAAAGACCGCTCTACCCCTCCATGTAAACCTTATGGCATGGGGATTTTGCCCTAGCCGAAGTTCGAAGGGAGATTAAGGGTGGGCTAAACCTATTTGAATTACTTGGCGTTGGCGTGGCCGCCGATTGTGGGGACGGAGAATTGTGAGCGAGACCCACGGGAGGGAGCCGGTAGTTGTTTTTTTTGTTGTGGGAAAAGCAGTGAAGTGTAATAACTATAAAGTCTAGAAGGATCAACTTCGACAATAACAGGAGAGTATTACGGCTTATGAGAGGGAATTTTTGTTGACAAAAACGCTTGTTACCAGAGCAAATTCAATTTTTTTTTCATTAAACTCGGCAGCGAATTAATTTTTCTGAAAGTAGGGTGACTACACAATTGCACCATTAATTAAATCCAAATAAAACTTCATTTCAAAATTCAAGGACTTATTGTTTCACAATTTCTCAGGAGCATGTCACATTTGACTGGTTGAGTGTGTGAGTGGGAGAGAATTGGATTTGATTTTGCCTGTCATAACCAACTCAATTCACAAATCACTTACTTTTTCACTTCTTCTACATCAATTTGCTAACTGATTTGATAATTTAATCACTCATTTCCGACTCCAACTGACTCGAAGCCAGAAAGTCACGGCAAGTGTCCTCGCTATCCAAACGTAAGTTGTCAAGTGCGTCTGAAGTCAAATCCAAAAGAAATGTCTTTTCAGAATGTCCTCATGCCTTATCTTAACTGTTTTTATGCATTCATGACCATTGGGCGAGCTTAAACTAGTTCACAATCCATTT
>JAQIWD010001372.1:0-12750 GCA_034694825.1 Anurida granaria
CTTGTTATCAATGCAATTTTTTGTTTGTGAAAATACTGTTTCTTGGGATGATATTTTGAAGGTGTCAGTTTAATCGCTTTTGTTATTAATTGTGATTAATTACGAGAACAACGGTGGTGTAATTTGCTGGCCTTGTTGATGGTAAGAAGCTTTAGGCTTCCCTCGACGTGTGTGTGGGTGTATGGTTACTACAAAAAAGTGATTGAAGTTTGATATAAAAATGTCGATGGTTGTCAATTGTCCTGTCATGCCTTGAGGAGTCTGTGAAAGATAAACAGGAGGAGGTTCTCACGATATGCGATGATGGTTAAAGGAATTGAGGATGAGAACAAAGGTTTTCATTCATGCATCATCAAATTCCACCGTCCACTTTGTTATTTTTGGATGAGGAGTTCTTGAGAATGTGCGTAGTTAAGTCAATGTCAACCGTCTTAACTGAGTCAATTGAAGGGATGCCCTGTTTATTAAATTCATCCTGATTAACTCAAATTCAATTGTTTTCTTGTTCTTTTGATCCGTAGGAGTCAAGTGAGTCTGCTGGGGAGGAATGCTCGAGCAAGGCCGGTGGTGGTGGGTCAGAGGGCGAGGATCGGGTCGTGATTAAGAGGATTCGTTACAGTACTGACTCCTCCCCTCTCGCAAGTTCCCCACCATCCCCATCCCCATACTTGGTATCACCCACATCCATCTCAATCCTACCCAGTAAGAAGCGTCTCTCCTTTCTCCAGCACTCTGACAATGAAACCCACCACCATCACAAGCTCCTTCAGCACCAGCAACAACAACAACAACAACTGGGTAAGGACCCCAATTTAGAATGTATGGATTAAAGGGGTATAAACAGATGCCGGGAGGTCAGTTTCCCAGGACCCTCCTGTTGACAAGAATCGCCATTCATTTGCTCCAAATTTGATTGTTTACTCAAAGTAATTTAGAGAAATGATTCTCAAATTACAAAATAGGAAAGCGATTGACTTATAAATGGAGCTCTAAATTATGTCGCCTGTTTAGTAGTTGACATCGGCGGCAGTGTGTCATTTTGGGGTGACGATTGGGGACCTCATTTGGCTTTCGTCGAGGTGTCATGTTTCAAGCGATTAGAACCTAATTTGCTTGTCACTCCCTATCAACATCCCACCACCGGAATGGAAAAATACTGCTGAATTTTTTAGTTTGGTGATTTGGATGGAAGCGGACCGGACTCGCCCACTCATCCTCATTTTGAGGAACCAAGCTTTGTTAGACTTTCTCCAGTGTTTCCAGTTCATTTGAGCATATTTTAGAAAATTGTCAATTGAATTGTGATGGATTGGATGATGATTGGATGATTGGATGACCATTTACCCAAATAAGAGGGTTGGAACTGCTTATTTTCATTATTTTCAAATGAGTCCCTTTGAAGTCCAACCAGGGAATAAGAATAGAAGGACAAATTGGAGTATTTTGAAAATCAAGAGCAAATTCCCTAGAAAGTTCTGAAGTTGTTTTCTAGACTCCAGAAAACAGACAACGGACAAGAAGACTCGTTGTAAATAAGTTTGGGATTTGGACTTATTCCCAAATGAACATCCCTTGACTTATATTGAATTTATTCGTGTGGAAATGAAAATGAAATCCCCATTGGTTAGAATATAAAAACTACTCCCCGTTTTTCTTAGCTGGGTTTTGATTTTATGATACTAGGGTTAACAGTTATAATCTGACGGGAATAAATTCTGGTAGCTCTAGATTTGTACATTCTCCATATTCATTAACACTCTCTGAGAAGAGACGCTGCCTACCTACTTAATGTGACACTTTTATTATTCAGTGGGGAAAACGTCAGGGGGTAACAGAAGCCAAGAAATTTGGGGAAAGCCAAGAACCATCATCATCTTCTTAAATTCTATTCTTAGGGCCACCAGGAATCTTTGAGGCAGTTCCTGCAGTTAACTACATTTTAAGAAATCTTGGCTGGGATTGGATTGGATTTGTCGTGATGATGGTAATGATGACGGTTGATCTGTTGACTTGGTTTTGTGGTCTTCAGTCGCCGTTTTTAGAATTACAGGGGCTTGTCCTTGGTGAATGAATCGAATGTCATTGACTTAGAACCAGATAGAAATGACAGTAAGTATTTAGCAGAAATGGAAATAATGATTGGTGATTATTGCAACCCTCCGACATCCATCTTCATTTAATTTCTGTAGTCCCAAGAGTGGTTAAGCGTAGGAGGGATGTCATGTGTCAAAAGTCATAAACAAGTTAAATCGTTAATTTCTGCAAGTCAGCTTTTATATCTGGTTGATTGGATTTTGGATTAGCTACTCCACTCCCAATATGCATCAGGATGATTAGCAAGTCTTCTTTGACTCCAAGGCCTTTTCCCCAACTGTTCAAGGAATTGCAACAGACGGGGTCAATGAATCCCTGGTCTCAGGATAAATGCCTAGGCTCAGCACAAAATTTGTTTTTCAAATCCTTTCCAAATTTTTTTTTGCAACGAAACTAGAGAGACGTCGACGACGCCAGGGCCGCCGGAGGTGGCTTGGCTAAAAAGTGATGAGGTCTGTAAAAATTGGGATAAATGCACTCTCTTGATATTTTTGGCACAAGGAATAACATCCTCCTCCTCTTGTTCGTGTCCCGGCCTTAGGTTAGCACTTGACTCAGGAAGTTCTCTTACGAAAGATGCTCAGAGACGAGGAAGGCATTTGGATGCATCTGTCTAGGGAGTAAACCTTAAGCGAGTAAATGGACTCTTCGGCTTGATGAATTTGGCGTTTAACACTCCTCTTTAACGACGACGACGACGACGACGACGTTCGACGATCCTGTCAGGGAAGACACTTTGACGTGTCACTGCACCTCTGGTTTTACGAGTAGACGGGCCCAGATTTATAACTTGGCGACTCGTGTCACGACTGTCAGATCGTTCCCTGATTTTATGCGTTTAAAAAACGGGTTGGAAATGAGGATTTGAATAAGTTGAACTAAAGATGCCTTTTTTGGTTTGTAAATTGCAGGAGTGAATCAGTATGAATTTGATACGATCAAGAAGATTGTGGCTGGATCAATGGGAAGTAAGGAAGGTGCTGAAATTGTGAATAGGTACCTGGAAAAAATGGCCAATGCCATTACGAGTCTCTCACAGATCTGCGCCAATCAGGACAAAATGCTAAGGGGACTAGGAGAAAAGGTAGACGAAAATGCCTTGAGTTCGGGAGAGTAACAATGGATCGCAAATTATGCCACCCAACTCCGATTGAATGAGCAAAATAATGGCATAAGATCAACTGGAAATAAATTGCAAGTTTATGCTAATGGGCCATGCGGTGTTATGTGATCCATTGTTTAAAACTCATAGAGTTGGGGATATTTAAATATTTAAGACCCCACTAGTTGGGGACTGTTGATGTTTTTACTAACAGTTGACGTCTATTTTTGGTTTGTAGTCGAGTCCGGGGATTGAACTCCAAGTGAAGATGAACACAATGGAAGCGGAGATTCACTCCATGAAGAAGCACATCCTCAAACGACATGGTGAAGAAGTCCTCTGATCTACTCCTGCAGGATCAAAAGGAAGCATTCATAGCAGCAGCGATGTGAGAACGACGACGACGACGGCAGAGATGAATGTGACACGACTGACTGAATGTGGCGGCGGCGACCTTTGACGACGAATGAGGAATGGAAACGAAGAACAAATGAAGAAGAGATCAAACTTGAAAAATCAGTTCACTTTGCAAATCTCAAATTTTTGTAATCACCACACCTCCTCCTTTGTTCTTGTTCTTCGTTTTCCTAAATGTATGTCCAGCGGTTTTGTGTTTTGTTTCGTGTGCGGGAAATTTTTGATAGTTATGTACCTGAACAACCTTTAAAGTAATTTGGAAGAATGAATCATGATTTTTATGTTGACGATACTTAAAACTATTACACTAGTGGGTAGGAGGTTGGACTTTTAAGAGACTGTAGACGATTAGTTAGATGGATAGTTAGTTAGATGGCAAATTATATTTAACAAAGAAATTATATTATTTAGAAAAAGAATTTTAAGAAAATCATGGAGCTAAAAAATGGGGGGGGGGGGTGCTTTTGTTGACATTGGGTCAAGGGTGGGTGGAGGAGAAGTGAAGCCAAAAATGACTCCGACTGAGGGGGGCAGGGGGGGGGACTCAATTCGGGGGATAAGACTAAAGACACTACTACAGGAATTGTTTTTGGAAAGTGGAGGACTAGTTGCTTAGTCTTCTACAATCCTAGAAGTGGTCGTTGGATTTACACTCTCTGGTTATTTGGCAGGCTTATTACAAAATGATAATACAAAATGCTAAGTTTTACTACAAATTAGGTTAAGGTAATTTACTGTGACTTGTGCAGTCAATTTCAAATGGGAACGTGTCCAGTGATGATGGTGGAGGAGGAAGGTTTATATGGAGGAGGCAAGATGATATGTTAATCAGTAATTGAGAAGAATTGTGCGTTTTTAGATGGATAGACTCTAGACTGCCTACCAAAAAGAAACCTACCATTTTACATTTGGAAACAAAGAAAAGAAGAAAATGTATTTGGTACTAAAATATGATTTAAGGGAATTATTATTGTCATTATTATTATGATTTATAAAACTTTAACCAGTGTTCATTCAATTCCTAAATTATTACGTTCTCGTTGTTTCTTAATAAATCCACCTTTTACTTGTTCAACTCAGTCGCTTCTTGTCTTCATTTCTTCAATTTTCAGAACCATTTCTAAAAAAAATTCTACCACCATTTTTTAGAATTTCCAGCCCTATTTCTGCAAATTGCGTACCATTTTTACAGCCTGTTCAGCATGTCTTTGTTTTTGTGGTTTTCTCTTCATTTTTTTGGTTTTTCTGGTTTATTTTATTTTATTTTTATTTTGCAAAAATCGTTTTTAAAAAATGAGGAAGGCGAAAGGTCAAAAGCGTCAATTTTAATTGAAAAATTTCGGATTCCAATGAAATGTTTCTGGAGAGGATGAAAAATGAATTCTGGAATTCCGATCTCACCTTGCACCACTTACCAACTTTCACCAAATGATTTTATAAAATATTGAAAGGAGTCCAAGAAATTGCATTGCGTAACCTTGGACCCAATGCTTCTTCCTTTGCACGTATTCATAAAAGAAAGTAAGGATTTATTAACATTGATAAAATAGTTGATTAAATCATAGTTATCCAGTACTTTGCCATTGTACTTTTGTTATTTTGTCTGTATAATCTCCTCCTTTTCCTCAATTTTCATCTGCTCCCAATAATAACTTGCATCTTCTTCTTTCTGCTGCTGCTGCTGGACTTAATCAACACAATAACGAAACCACTAACTAACAAATTAGTCAAGAATGAACAAGAAGAGGAATTTCTGGAACAAGTGGGAATAAAACAACTAAACAATTTTCCACATACTCACAAACAGGACGGGACGGATTCTACTCAAATTAAAACACAAATGGAAAACCTAGAAAATTACTTAAATTACTAATTGACTAATGATCTATCCTGATTGTTCAAATAGGGTATGATTAGTGCATATGGATTGCCTCTTTTGTAAACTTGCAACAACGGAATTACGAGACTAACATCAATTGTAACAACAATTAAATTATGTTTTATCCACGTGATTGTGTCTCAGCATTTTCATAATTTTGACAACAAATCCAATTCCCTTGATTCTACTCTACTCTACTTTTAGTAGTAATACAAATAGAAACTCTTGGAATTACAGAATTTTAAGTCTAATAAATAAAGTTCCTTCTTGGTATTTCTCGATTTCAAATTGGTAGAAATATTTGCAAGTCAACTGACCCTTTGCATTTCCCCGGACGTAACAGACGCTTACAAAGTTATAGATGATAGTCATATAACAATGAACATTAAACACCCGTATTAACAATACCAACAACAATAGGGTTCAAATATTAATGCCTTATTGGCTGAAATAGGAGCTTAATTTGCATCTTTGTCTTGTCTGTCTGTCTGTTATAAAAACTCTAATCCTGGAAGAAGGTCTAGAATTTTGGAAAGTGTTTTATATAAGAAAGTTTGCTGCCCATTGAAAGACTGTCCATGGCCATTGTAAAATGTTCCTTCACAAACTCCACCCCATGCTACAGTTTCCTTTTCCCTAATAATAATTTTGCCTTAATTCTACTATTAGTATTAGTATTAATAGGTGTAAGTTTAAATTTGGATCAAGTTGAGTTCCATCGATCAAATTCAATTCCGGAATCAGGGGATGAGCCCAGCGTCCCCGCTGGACTTAGGAACTGGGAATGGATTTGTCTCTCAAAGTCCAGGAGTTGTCCCATAAAATGAAAGTTGGGAGAAATATTGGATTTCCGGGCTCGAACGACGTCGTAAGCTTCATTCAGAGAAAGTCCCGTCTTGAACATTAGATAAGCCATCGTAACAGTTACTGAACGGGAGATCCCGGCTAAGCAGTGGACCAATACCCCTTCATCCTTGGCACGACCTTCATCTGTGGAAAATAAAAAGATCGAGTCCTATTATTATAAATTTCATATTTAATTAAAACCGGAACAAAGGATACGGTTAAGCTAAGTTTTAGTGGGCGATTAATTAACTTCATTAAAAACTAAAAGGTACTCTTCTTCTGCTTCATCTTCCTTTATCCTCTCCTCACTTTCCCTCATTACTAAAACTTTAATAGGAGTCATTAAAAGTCAATCAGAATCCTCACACGGAGACTTTTCTCCTCATCTTCCCACGCTTTCTCCAAATCCCACCACCACCACTCCCTTATAAACGAATTTACCAACACCCACTCGTATTTCCTTCTCTAAGATCACAATTCTTGGATAAGATCATCCAGGATCTTCCAATCTTCTCGGAAATCTAATGGACATCAGCCAGCGGACGAGCCTCTGGGGAATTTCTTCCCTGAAAACCTTCATTCCTTCTCAAAATCATCGTCTGACGGATGGGCCAATGATGCTTTCTTTCGAAATTTGAACAAGGATGAAGAAACTGGCGGCACCCGCTCATGGATATCGAGCCTCAGAATTCCCTTCGTCTTCAGAGCATGACTGGCACATCCGACATAATTTATGAAGAGCCAAGACAATTTTCAATTGCAAAACAAAGGCGTTTCCAAGAACCTTCCCTCATTTATTCCCATCTCCTGATAATTTAAAATGATGATCTCCTCATCTGCTGTCAACCAAGAAATGTCGTCTGAGTGATGATGGAAGATGGGATATGAACGGGTAGGAATCATTTCCCCAATGCCATTCCTGTCAACTTGTGAATGAAAATGGAGGATGTGTCACTCATGGCCACTCTTCCAAATGTACAACCCACTTATACTCCCGCCTGCTTCCTTTAATATGATTCTATGATTGAAATTTTGAAAAACAATTTTCCCAGGGAATACACCAGAGCTCCTGCTTGCTGGTTCCGGGGATTATCGAAAAGAAACCATCTTCGTCAACATTCTAAGCCCTCGAGGAAAAGGGCCTGGGCACTGGGCTGGAGATCGTGATGAAAATGAAATGTCCATAATCTATTCTCTTCTAGCACATTCTCCTTTACATCCGCTTTCCTTTCATGTCCCATTTCCATTCCATCCTCTTTGTGTGTGTGTGTGCTAATAATCCAACGAGTATAAAAGGAGGAAAACAGCCCTGTAGTAATACTAACAAACAAAACTTTCTCCGCCTGCCTTTCAAAAGGGAAGCTTACACGAGCAGAATTTCAATCAGACGAGGAGAGGTTGCTTATTAGGGAGGAGGAGGAGGGTGAAGACGACGGAAATTGGGGAAAAGGCAGAGGTTCCATTCATTCACAACCTCCGCCGTGGGTTCAATTTTGGGGAAACGCGAGTTTCGTTTAGAGAAAGTCCTTGAAGGGTAGTAGAGAGAAAGTGGACTCTCTTCCTCCTTGTCTGAATTGAAAGGATTAATGGTGCGCGTGGGAGGAGGGTGTTATCGATTTGAAGCCACGCTTAGTCTACCAGCATCCAGCATCGTATAACCAAGCTCCTCGGCAGAGGTTTCCTGCCTGCCAGTACTGCCGAAGGAAAGGGGCTGCTGGCTTTCCCTCGCTTTCACCAACCCCCTCCCATTCTGATTCACTAGTTTTTTTTCAGGATGGGAATCTAGGGGAAGCGTTCTCTAAGACTGGAGCTCTAAAAACGCTAACTCGTGGAGTGTCGAGCGAGGCCATGCCACCCGCCCGCACTCGACAAACCGTCCCACTTGAATTGATTTTACACCGCACGAGCCTGGGTCTTCTTCCTTTTCATTCATTCAGCCGAGACCGTTTGGAGCCGAGAAAGGGGGGCCCGCTTTCCCAAACCCAAACTCTGGTGGAAGATATGAATGGAGGGCATGGAGGATGATACTGGAGGAGTGAATCCTGGAGATAGCCCCCGAGTGGTTTCAGAGTATTCGAGTGGACGGCGATAATTTGAGCGTTGTAACCTCTGATGTAACCTCTTATCATCAACTTTAATAATTGATGATCCATTTCCTTCAATGAAGCGTTGACTCCGCCACCGCCAACGCTCCTTCCAAAATACTTTATACGAAATTGGAAACTGAAACTACCTGACATGCAAGGATCCGATTCCGGATCCATTCATAAAATGATGAACTGGAAGAGCTTAATGAAATGGAGAAGTCCCTCGTGTCTATTGAAACTCTTATCCCTGTGCTGCTGAAAGGAAAACTTGGATGAAGATGAATCTCTCAGAAAATGGAAAATGTGTGGGTAGAAGGAACCTAATGAGACACGATACGGAAATGCGTGGACGTGACATGATTCCAAGACGAGAAGCCCCAATCGAATCTTCATTACAATTCATCGCTAAATTAAATGGAAACGGAGCCTTTCTAAAAACCTTTGAAGCCAATAAAAACACAAGGATGATAAACATTTGGAAGAACTCACCAATGAAGGAAATGGCAGCAGGGAAGTAGCCTAGGAGGGACTGCGTCCAGTGATCCGAAATTGGGATCTGTAAGTATCTGATTTCATTTTCAAAGTGGTTCGGTAGGTCCGGCGTTACGTTCAAGATGTGCTTGATGTTGTGGCGCTCGAGGGCGTTCCCATCCGAACTAATCCCAGCGTTTCCCAGGAACAGATGAGGAATTATCTCCACGGGGAAAGCCTGGAAGGTAACCAAAAAAGGAAAGTTGATTAATTTGAGCCCGTCCACGTGTCATCCAGCGGAAGTTTGTGAGATCCGGGCAATCAATCCACCAGCCACTTAATAAGCTCAGCATAAAGCTCAGATTTACAGACAGACAACATCATCACATCAGCAGAAATAGCTTGAGACCAGGAGAGCTTTCCAGACTCTGCTGACACGAGCACAAATAGAAATGAATGAGGAGGGGAAACCTAAAACGTATCGATTTTTACTACCTCTTTATCTAATTCAAATTTCCTGTTGTTTTGAGAGCTTAATCAAATCAGACAGACTTGGCTCGAAACCTTTTCCCTTTCCCACGACCTTCGCCCCGAACCCAAACTTTCCATTTCCTGTGGTGGGCTTTTAGTTTATTTAAGGGGGAAACCTATTTCGGGACTTTTGTTGAACAAACGGAAATGATGATGAGTGACGTCGGCTGTCGGATTTATGAATTTCACTTTTCTCCAAACGCTCATCATTCCACAACTCCTAAAGAATTTGAAGAGATGAGGCAGACGGATGGATACAAGTCAAAATTCAGTGTAAGGGTTCCGGTCCTCCAGCATTTTTCAACTGTCATTTCCGGTGTGAAAATGAAAGATTTGATGCTAAGATTGTTATGGAACAGAGGGGATTCAGTTAAAGAATTAAAAATATTATTTTGAGCTCTGCTGGGTGGGATCTTTTCCCACCGACTTAAACCGGATGAGTCGGTTGTGCTTGAGGAATTTACTCCCAAGGTTATCCGCAAGGAGTATGGGAACTAAGCTGCAAAAATCAACCAACCTCTTCTTCATCTTCCCTTTTTGGGTGTTTACATAAGAAAACCTCACTCAACCTCATCCGTAGAAAAATGCAAGTAATCTCCAAGGAGTCCTGTCCCTGTGTGCCTCAATCGTTAAATAAATGCGGAATTAATTGTATAAAACAGCAAAGTCAGCGGAGGAAGGGAATTCAATTTCCCAAATGGAATTTTTAAACCCCCAAAGACATGGTCGGCATCTGCCCACTTTTCGCTTTACAGCGCTCCAGTGTGATGGTAAGATAAAGCCTAGTAAAGTGATGAGGATGACTTAAGTACTGAGAAGCAGAAAGGAAAGGGCAAAGCCTTTAATTGTTGCACTTTACGCTGCTGGAAATACTCCGGGAACATAATGAAATTGTCCTTACGTCATCGGATTCCAATCCAATGGAGGAATCACAACAAGCGTCTCCTTCATCCTTGATCCTGAGAGATGCTAAGCTCCCGAGTCCCAGCAGTGGTACTTCACCAGGCTCAGCAAACGGACCTGGAGAATTATTGGAAGATGACGACGAGGAGGAAAGATGGGGCGGTACACTCTTCTTGATGTCATTCGCCTCTACCCACTCTGGATAAAGTTCACGGAATTCATACAACCCACCTGAGAATCAGAAAAGAATATTTTTAGATTTGCCATTCAGTTTAAAGGGACAAATTGGCTAATAGATTCATTGAACTTACCCCTCAGCGTAAAGACATTGCATCCGTTCTGTGCTAATTTTCTGGTAACAAGTGAGACAATCTCAGAGAGCTCGAGCCCACTACTACTCCCATACTCCTGTGAACTGCTAAAGGCATCGTAAACAACAAAAGTAATGTTAGAGTTGGCCATTTTCTCCTTGAGTTCCTTGGACTTGTCAAAGAGGTCAATTTTCCCAGTCTGGATTCGGCGGACCATGATGGCTGGAAAGGTAACGTTGACGGCTCCACGGATATGAGCCTCATGGAATTCCCCAGGGTTTTGGCAGTCGAGCATAATGATTTCAGAATGGAGTGGAGATTGTTTATTACTTGGCGAGATATTGGTTGAGCCTCCTCCGTCATCTTCGCAGCAGTGTATAACCTCATCCTCTTCCCCTCCAGAATACATCTTCATTGACTGTTCTTCGGACTCTGACCCGTGCCGACTATTATTACTACTACTGCACTTCCCGTAGCCATGATTCAGGCGGAGGATTTCACAGACGAGTTGTTCCGGGGTAACAAAGTCTGGCTGCTGCATCCTTTGCATTGATCGGAGCTGGTGAACACAGGGTGACAGTTGTGGAGATTGTGCAGCTGCTTCCTTATTCGTCGAACTGGAGCGTTCTGGTTTGCGCTGGCTAACACGACCTCCTTTGATTGCTTCTCCAGAAAGTGACAATGGCCAACACCTCAAGTCTCCTTCTCCCGGTCCTAAAAAGAAACACATGCACACAGGTTAATTAGGGGAGTACTTAAGTACAAGTTACAAACAGGCGCAGCACTTGAGGAAAGCATAAAATTCGAAATTCATTCAGCATGCGAAAGTATTCTTACAATGCAATCCTTGTGCGACCGCGACACAAGCTTAAATTGAGCCTTTATGGGCTTTATCATCTACACATCTAACCACGCTGTTGGGATTTGGACGTGCAAATATTTCATGACAGCCAATTGGGTCATTACGCCACAGGTGGGAGTTTTAGAGATCGCGATCTTTCGATCCCGATCCCCTTATATAAGACCTCCCTCCGATCGGAACCCGATCTCGATCCTGCAGTACAGAATCTCACTCGATCCTATCCGATCGCGACCTTTCAAAAAAAAATTTCTCCCGATCGATCCCCGATCTTAGATCGTACGGATTCCGATCGCTATTCCACGATCCCTTACTAACCTTAATCGCTTGTATATAACGCAAACTTTTGCGTTAGATTGCCCTATCTAGTACATATTTATTTTGAATTATGGTAATTACATATTATACTGTCTAAAAAACAATATATGCTCCAACAAAAATTAACCAAAAATCACCATCGATCTCTCAACCTTTGACACTGTACTTTCGCATTAGGATTATCTTTCTATCCTTAGTACGTTCCTGTATTTCTATGAAAACAAATTGCAAAAAATTGGCATGCATTTCTTGATCAAAAACAAAAAAGGAAATATTGAGAAAAAACGCCGAAATATTTACGTAAATATTTATATTGAACTAAAACGGCAAAATATTTAAAAACATTGAAAGTATTTTTTTGGCAATTGAGTCCACATGTTACGATCGGAACTTTCTGAAAGGTTGGGATCAGGGTTTTCCAGTGGAAATGAACAGAGTCCAGTTCTGGACTCTGTTCATTTCCACTGGAAAAACCCTGGTTGGGATCAATTTGAGGCAAATTGATCGACTTTTGAATAAACAAATTTCTCGACTTTGGTAATAAAAATCTTTTTCATACTGCATTTTTATGCGATCGCGATCTTTCCGAACCGACCGGGCCAAAAAAAAATTCTTCGATCCGATCCCGATTCGATCGATTTTTTTTGCAAACGTAAAGATCGCGATCTCAAAAACTCAAACTCTCACCTGTGCATTACGCTGCTGCTGCAAATGTTTACACACGGAATTTAAAACGGTGAGACTAAACAGTAGTGTAGAATAAGAACAGGGCAGAGCCATGGACAACTAAAATAGCACACCAATCGATTACTTTACATTCATAACGTGTAATTGACAAACCCGATACCCGAAAAGTAAGCTCAAGTAGAATCGAGGCATCTCTCACAAATTCCCGCCTTTGCTATGTGGTGTAGCTGGTGTTGGGGCTATAA
>JAQIWD010001373.1:0-12738 GCA_034694825.1 Anurida granaria
GGCCCACAAGCCCTGATTGGTCCATCTATAATTTTTGCCGCGTTTCTCAGATTATAAAAATTATAGAAGTTGTTTATCTTTGTAACTTTGTCTTGATGAAGAAAATTACGCTGCAACCCAGTGAATATTTTGAGAAAATACCGGAGGACAAGCCTCATTGGAAGCACACGAAGTGTACCACGATTACTTCAGCCTTGAGTGTTGGTAATTTGGAACTAGAATGCACTGCCAGCTATAATTCGAGTTCCAACGGTAACTGTTGTGAACAAAGGCGGATCTGTCGTGGGGGTCGTCTCTAAAGTAACCAGTCATTTTTCCAAATTTTAAAATGGGATCATCTGACTGCTGACACGGCTAATTAATACGATTTGTCTTGTAGTGTGCGCGGACTTCCTAGTGGGGGTGGGTTCTTGAAGAACACTTCATGGCCGTATTTTGTATTTTTGGAGGAGAACCCTTCTGGGCAGTTCTTTCTGAGAAACAAACAATTTCCTAAGGAATTAAGAAGAAGGCTCTTGACTTTGTGGTTAAACATGGTAACAAAGCGAAAATACATTTCAAATACTTTTGATCGATCCAATTGAAAATATTTGACACTATGTTTATTTATTGATCCAAAAAATAATTGTTCTATGGATTCAATCGGGATGTTGGTGATCCAAATTCGGGAACAGTTAGACCCAAAATAATTAAAATTCACAACTGCGACGAAAAGAA
This sequence comes from Anurida granaria, assembly GCA_034694825.1. NCBI lineage: Eukaryota > Metazoa > Arthropoda > Collembola > Poduromorpha > Neanuridae > Anurida > Anurida granaria. The sequence continues at coordinate 718 of JAQIWD010001373.1, forward strand.
GAAAGATGGTGGTCTTGGCTTTGCTTAAATTTGACATAATTTGGACAAAAACTTTGATCAAGTGACATAAGTAATTCTCATCTACTTTTTTTTTTTATTATGTTCCTATTTTCTTGAAATTTGCTGAATTTCAACGCATCAATATACTTTTAGGCTGAGTCAATGTTGAGCTGCTGCATCTCAAAATAAGAAAAAAAACTAGAAACAGAAAACGTTCTTAAACTATTCAATTGATTTTAAATTGCAATGTTTTATTATTATTGAAACTTGACAAGCACACTATGACAGAGTTGACCTACACATAGGGAACAGGTCACAAGCTTAACTTGAGTTGCAAGGTTTCCCGGAGCTGAACATGTCATTGTAGCTGCCAAAGTCTCCATGATTAGATGATGAGCCTGGGTAGAACTCACGTGAATCTCCGCTACAGTTCCTGTCCTTGTACAGTTTGACGCAAGTGTCATGCGTATTAATCGATTGGGAGTCTTTGTTCAAGTCTACAAAGTTTTTGCAACATTCCTCGGTAATATCGCAAGTTTGGAAATCCAGAAAGTACGTCCTTCCTAAAATAGAAGGAATCAACTCGTTGTTTTGCTAACTATGCGTAACGATGATTCTGCAATTTTTTACCCGAATGTCCACGACTACGGTAGAGAGTTGCACGCGCCGTTTGTCGGACAACGATTGGAGAAGGCGTTGTAGCAATCAAAAGTGGTTGGGGGAGTGGCAATTCCAAATTTTCGTTCCTTATATTTCCAATTGCTGGAAAGAAGAAGCAATAATAGTTAATTAAAGAATTCCGAATTTTGGATAAATTAATTTCGTACCATTGGTTAAACTGTTCATATGTCTGTCCAGTTCGGCCAACTTTGTCTTGACGTTTGTGATTGGGCTCAATAGAAAATTTAATTTATTTAATTTTTGCGTATCTTGTTCAATTTCCTGGCGGTATTTGATTGAGCTATTCTGGATTTTAGTTTCTAATTCCCCAAGTCGCTTCAGGATTTCTGCAGTGCTGAATCCATTGGCGGCAAAATTCTTGAATTCGAGCATTAACTTCTCAATGGCCTCCATGTCAGTTTCTGCTTCCGGAGTTGCAGTAGTGGGAGGGTCGATAATGTCACCATGTTCAGTATTACTGATTTCAGTTGAAGTTGTGCTCAAATCAATGTCGACAGCTTCACTTTCAATACTCCCTGAATCCGTCTCGTTTTGAGCATTGTAAATGACAAAAATTTCAGGTGAAGCATCATCTGAAATATCAAGTTCAAAGAGAAAATTCTAACGTTCAAAATTGGTAAAAAAGTCTCCATCAGAATGTCATACCGTTTTCTGTAGGAAAGCCAAGTACCAATGATGCCATGAATGCCACAAAGAAGATGCTGAGGAATGACTTCATTTTCTTTAATTCTTAAACGTACTTTTTTGCAAATTGAATGTAATTGGAGTAAGTAATTAACTTGTTAGAAGTTTGTTTGACAAAAGACTCTTCTTAATTCTATTTAAGACCTTATTAAATTTATTTGGCCTGAAACTCCAGTTTATATTGGTTTCAGTTTAACTGAATTGCGTCAGACCCACAACGACACGAGAAATTATTAGTGTCCTTGGTTACTGAACGTCTTGGGTTTCTTGAGAAATTTATACAGATCCTCAGAAACTTCCTCATTTTCTTAGTAAACGAATCTTAAGATAGTGATAATCAGTGTAAGAGTCGACAATATGACGTCTTATTTCGCTTGATAAAAATGGGAATTTCCGATGAAGTTTGTTCGTATAAGTTTTGTTATCTAATTACCAAAGTTGACCAATTTTTATTCAATGTTTTCCATTGCTAAAGTTCTCTCATCAAATTACATTTAAATGCCAAATAGTCCTTATTTCAGTAATTTTGCTCCAGAAACACCGTTTTAGTTTTGCGATTTTTACTTGTGTGTACTTTACACGATTTCTTTACTCTATAACTTATTTGGCATGGGATTTTCATAAAACTTTTGGCAGATCTTTATGAGTTGGCACGAATAAACTTTCAGTAAACTTGGACAAATAAATCTGTGGGACAATTAATTTTAGGTTGAATGATCAGCGACCACCCAGCATCAGTTTTGAGCAGAAAATTCGAAAAGTGTAGCTTAATTTCTCAGAATGATTATTAAGTAAACTTGATGTAGTCCATTGATAGCATAGAAAGGCAAATAACGCTTTACTACCAGGTACTATAAAATAAACATTGACAAGATGCGTAGGTACAAATATTGCTAAATGAATGCAGTACTTTCTATTGTTATGCCTTCGAGTCAAGTCTTGCAAATTAAAGAAAACAATTTTTGTGATAAAAGTAAAGGTCAAGTAAATTGGAACCAGAAGTCTGAAATATTATTGCAAAAGGACATAGCTAACGAGAGAAATTTTTTTAAAGCTTTATTTTTAAAAGCGGAGCGATTGTAAAATTCACAAACGGAAATGCAAGCAAAAATAATTATTCTAGTTTCATGAATCAAAATCAGACTGGATAAAATTATATTCAGTCCCACCCAATCTGTCAATATGACGTGAACAAAAAATTTCAGGACTTCGTAGATGGACTTTTTCTATTTACTTGGTTTCAATTATTTGAATTATTTTGACAGTAAAAGTATTTGAATTCCTTCTGTGGAATGCAATTGATAGAATTCATTTTCTTTTGATTGTGGTTTCCTTAAACGCGAAAAAATTAAGAATTTCAATGGCAAATGAAATCCAGAATTTTTCATTATCTCCAGAAGTAAACAATCAGTTATCACATCCCGAGTTCAAATTCTTGCGAGGCTACGTATTTATCTTATCGGAACCCTTGAACAAAATTTGTTTACTAACAAGCTTTTAATAAAGATGTTCATGAAACGACTCACAATCTTTATCGTCTCTTTCCAACAAAGCTGAGCCTTGATTTGCATTTAGTTATGCAATAGCCAATCCGAGAAAGCTCTAAAATTGTTATCTTAACAGCACAATGGATCCCTCAAGGACAGCCAAGCCATGGAGACTGCATTAAAATTGGCCATAAACTTACGGCTTAAAATCCCAAAATTAAAATGAGCAAAGCTCCACACATGGAAGACGTACAGAAAATTACGATACCATTATCAAAATGGCAAGTATGCCTGCACAGGTCTTAGTTACTCGAATATATTATTTCAATCTGGATCACTGACTTTTTTAGGATTTAAACGTTTACCCAAAAAAAATCAGTGATCCAGATTGAAATAAAATATTCGAGTAACTAAGACCTGTGCAGGCATACTTGCCATGTTGACAATGGTAATCGCAATTTTCTGTACGTCTTCCCTGTGTGGAGCTTTGCTCATTTTAATTTTGAGATTTTAAGCCGTAAGTTTATGGCCAGTTTTAATGCAGTTTCCATGGCTTGACTATCCTTAATGTGTTGATGTTGAATAGCCCTCTCGTCTCAAAGCAATATGAGGGGGAAATCCCTTGCATGTGAACATGCTGACCCACCAGAAACTCCTTGTAAAGTATTCCTCAGAGGGCAAATGTCAACTTCGACTCCGATCACCCAATCCCTCCGTCCGACTTTAGAATAAACAGTCTCTAGAGGTTTGTTTTTACAGTTTAGTATCAGTCCGCATCCTTATTCTTTGTTCTGAAGTTAAATTTATACACTAGATTGAATTCTTTGTGCCATTGCTGCAAAAGCCACGAAGGGCCCAAGGAATACTAAAACTAAAAGAAGAAGAGGAAAAGGTATGTGCAATTTCTTTAAATCTTTTTGGATGAATTTAATTTAATTCCAAACACGCATTTGCATAGATTTAAAAGTTAACATGTCTCTAGCATCTTTCAAGCAACAAGTAATTTATTCAAGCAAAATTTTTCGAAAAAGTATATTTTGAAACAAGAATTTTGAGAATCCTTTTGGAAGATCTTCAACAATTCGTTTAATGTAGGCATAAAAAATTTGGAAACTTTTTTTTCTTATTATTCTAATAAAAGTGGTCATGTTTCATGTCAAATATTCTTTATTATCTTTATTGACTTTTTATCAACTAAAGAATCTCGTTCACTTTAAGAAAACAGTTTAATAATTCATTGTTACTAACTATAAGCATTAAATGTATTTCAAGTTAGCATTGTGAGTTTTAATAAAATATGTTTTTCCATCATTCTGTTCATACAAATTTACAAGTAATTTTTCCTGTTTGTTTCCAAAAAAAGGGATCGCCATGACCCGAGGAGAACTTTCAGAAAGGTCAACTCATATTTTCCAATGAGGCAGATGGGCAACGTGCATTGAATGACAACAAGAGTCTTTGTCCTCTCACACGGGCATCCAAATGGAGTTTTAAAAACTGAAAATGGAAATCCAGTAATTTGCACACATTAATTATTTATAAAAAGTTTACTAATTAATTATCTTTACGTTCTAAAATTGTAGCTTCTTAAGATTTCAAGCAAATATAACGTCCCCTTGAGGCTTTCATCCGTGATCTCAAGTTTTTTGAAGATGTCCTGCTGATGTAAGCGAATATTGCTATTTTTCGGATTCGAGTTAAAATTTTTTTTTACTTTTGATATTAGGATTTCAGTAAAACAACATGGAGGAATTCTTTGATCACGCGCCTGTGCAAATTCGGCAGTAACTGCGTTGTGCACCTTTTTTGGTATTCAATGGTAAGTTGAATTATTCTTCTTCTTTTTAATTATCTTTGGTATATCAAATTTATTGCGTTTATTAAATTGTTTTTCAAACTCAAATTAAATTCGAACAAGCTTTTAATACTGAAAATTGGAAGTGTTAATTTGTATATTTCCCAAATTCAAATTTAAGTTGCTAAGTCAAATTGTTTTCCAAATTTAAAGACAGAATTTAAAAAATTTTACCAATATAAAAAAAGATTTCAGGAAGATTTTTGTCGTTTTTAGGAAGAATTGAATGCCAGATTTTTAGGCTTTGAGAATTTAGTTCCAAATTGAGCTTGTCTCAAGTTCTCCAAAATTAATTAAAACAATTTTCTCAATCAATCGTAGGTTGAAATTCTTGGGATATTAGTTAGCCAAATGACAAAATTTCAACCAAAACGGTGGCCCTTTTTAATTATTGTAGGGCTCCGGTTCGTTTAAATTTAAATGTATAGTTTCGCAACAGGTTTATGGTTTAGTTTTCGCCAGATAAAATTATTATTTTAGTTGTTGGCATTAGTTACATTTTGAGGATGAGATAATAGTGTGTGTAGTAAAAGCAAAAAATTGGTTTGAATCCATCAATTTGATTCTTCAACTTTTCTAGTTTTTATAAATGGGTTTTTCAATTGTTGGGATGTTGGTAAATCCAAAGTGGGGAAAGTTTCAGGTGGGCCAGTTTAAACTGAAATAGTAGACTTTTTTCAATTATTGGTGTGCTCTAGTTGGTGGGATAGGATTCAGTAAAAAGTGCCCAGGTTTTAGGTGGAGCAGTTTCAATGAAAAAGGTGGCCTTTTTTCAATTATTCGTGGGATACATTAAAATAAACCCTTTTGTTTGAGAATCAGAAGGAATTTGTAAATTTGGTTTCTGTCTAAACAAAAACTGTTGGAATTCTGTTTTCGAAAATACATTGTGCTAGCTGGTTTTTGTCTCAAATTCAAATGGACGATGGGGTTAATAAGATATAATTTTTTTCTCCTGAAAAGTCATACTTCTTTTCAATCAACTAAATAAGGTGGCCCTACAAATCTTAGGCTACAAAACTCAGGGGTGACAAATCTTAAGGTTACAAATCTTAGGCTGCAAAAAATCTCAGGGTTACAAATCTTAAGGTTACTAACCTTAGGCTGCAAAAAATCTCAGGGTTACAAATCTTAAGGTTACTAACCTTAGGCTGCAAAAAATCTCAGGGTTACAAATCTTAGGCTGCAAAAAATCTCAGGGTAACAAATCTTAAGGTTACTAATCTTAGGCTGCAAAAAATCTCAGGGTTACAAATCTTAGGGTTAGAAATCCCAGGGTGTTAACAAATTCCACTCACCTTAGTGCGAAAAAATTTAAAAAACGGAAGGGATACAGTTCAAGCAATTACTATTTTTTATTTACAAACCTATGCAACCAACCAGCAATAGTCTCATTGTTGTTTGACATTATGTCTCTCTGCCGTAAATAATAGTCGCAAAAATTTTAAATTACTTTAGAGCCTTATGCACAAGTCATAACTACCCCGAAACAAAAACAAGAACTAATACTAAAGATACAAGTCTTAAACCTAAAATTCGAAATGAAAAAGTAAACAACCTATAAAATAGCAATTAGTTTGCCTTAAGTGCCACTGCAACAACCCGCAAGTATTCCATCTTAGAGGCGGTACCATACTTCTGAACTTCAAGCAATAGCGCTGCAGCACGCTTCACGTATTTTGGCTTTTGGGGATTTGCGCGTGCGACATCAAACTGTGCCCTTAAAAATGAGGTCTTTACAACATCTTTCATCAGCCCTTCGACGAGTTTCGGAAGGGTTGGGTGGACTGTCCCCAGAAGGTTTGAAAACGCATTGTTGTAGCCTTCACAAAAATTGTTCGTCTTGGGGAGACCGTTGACAACGCTGTGGTAGCAGTTCCAAGTGTTAATTGGAAATTCACCTGGTTTCCTTCGCCCATGTCTGTCAAAAGCACCAATCAAAGTATCCAAAACATATTCCATGAATAGAACGACTTTATTCTGATGGTAAAATTGAGTTCGGTCCAATTCTTCAAAGGTCTCAATCACATCATCATAAGCCGATGGTTCCATATTCGATTTGGCCGCTTTCTTGGTTAACCAGAGATGATACTTCCGCTGACAATAAGAATCGTCGGGTTCGTGAATGTGCTCGGTGGGTTGAGCGTTTAACGACAACGAGCGATGATCCTATGCCAGATGGATTCTTCCAAAGCAGTTTTCAGCATTGCATCTACGTTACATATCAAAAAATTTTAAGGTCATTGACATAGTGATTATGGGAAACCATTTAATTCATAATTTCGATGATGATTTTATTTTTACCTGTAAACGTGTTTCTGTGGATATGAAGCGTTGTGGATGTAATAAAATCCCATGTAAGTCACTGCGAACTTTTTCAGACTTCAAATAGGAAACACTCTTAAGCCTGCAGTTGACGTCTGTACTTCCGCAAGAGTAGCCGCCATCGCTGATTTCTAAAAAAAATATTCTAAATTCCTGGGCTAGACGAGGCCACTAGAGACTAGATGAGGTCGGAGTAGTAATGGGCCATGTCACTTCGAAAAGATTATTTCACTTCTGTGGCACAATTGACAATATATTCTCCGGCTTGAAAATTATGCCCAGAGCGTCGCCTTATTGCACAGTGACATATTGACAGGAATAGTATTCTTAGAAAGACAAACAATGCAATAAAAAAAGGTTTTTCTGCACATAACAAATGATAATCCAAGTTTAGGAACTAATGAGAATAGATAACAAGCAATAAAAGCTTATCCAAATCGTGAGACAAAAGTATTTTAGGTACAGGTATGCATAAAGTTAAAGATATTTCTCTTTGGGACATATTTGGACAGAGAAATTGATGCGAGCATATTCAAAACAACAAATTCACGTTGACAGATTTATGTTTGTAAATCCTGACCTTTTCTAATACCATAGGATTTCTAACCTGATTTGTAACCCTGAGATTTTTTGCACTCTAAGATTTGTAGCCGAAGATTTGTAGGCCCTAAGTTTTGTAACCTTAAGATTTGTAACCCATGAGATTTGTAGCCTAAGATTTGTAGGGGAATCCTAAATAAAATCCAAAGTAAACTAATAGTTCGCCTTTAAAAGTTTGAGGGTGGGAGGTTGTTGATATTTAAAAGTTTGAATTTCCCGGACCGAAGTTCAAAAGGTCAGAAATTGCAATCGTCTGTTCATATGGATAATGGGAACACCAAAGAGATCCCTTCTTTGTTCTTGTCCTTGTCAGGTTTTTCTAAATTGAATTTTATCCGTCTCTATTATTACAATTAAAACTAAAAACGGTCTATTCAATATGAAAAGACACGGACAAAAGCATGTTCAGCTGAGCAGAAACAGTGGGTTTGAAATTGCACTCGAAAAGTTCGTCGTTAAAAGTGAAAATGTAGCCGGAGAATTCATTCAGTGAACGAAACGAATTATCATCCCTGTAGGAAACTCATCATCAGAATCTCAGTCCGACGACGAAGATGAAGTGATTGGATGCTCGTTACTTAATTATGAAACGTTTTCTGTAACTGAAATGGATTTGTGGCTGAAATAGGCGTTGGTCTTCCGTGTGTCTGTCTACGAAAGTGCCAGAGACCGAAATTGTAACTAATAATTCCTAAACTTGGATCGTATTTGAAGAAATTTGAAGGAAGTTAGGATTGTGATGTCCGTGGTTTTTCGTTCCGTGGCTATTTAGCAACGAATGCAATTTCGAAATTTTTCAAATCAACAATCCTCAAGCTTTTAAAGACAAAACATACAAAAGTGATTTTTTTGTAAAAGAAAATTTAAGATACCACCTTGTTTCCTTGACGGTGCTAATCAAATCTGCTTTCAACTTTTAATTCAAAGGTAATATCGAGTTTCCTGGGCGATGGTGGCGGGCATGGTAATTGAAACGTTAATAGTGAGCAACCGCTCCAATTACCTTCGAAATGGAGCTATACAACCGATTGTAACATTGCCTCTCACCATGCGAAGTTTACAACTGACTGCCAACATCGAGATAGGAAATTAGTGCAAGTAATCCTAAAATTATGCATTATATCTGATATTCAAATCCATTTTATGCTTTGTCATCAATGCTCACTATTTTATCACATTTGTTTATCCTACCTTAAACGGCCGTATATCAAATCCCGAAATATTTTGCGGTAGTACTACGCAACGCGTGTTATGCGTGTTAAGAAATAGAGGGAGCTTGGGAGCGGGTCCTTTGTTACATGCATTGAGCATGTATAAAATGCCGAAACCAAAACCCAAAGTTTGAGGTTTTTATAAGAAAACCAGTTGAGCACTGTGATATATTAAATTATGAGAAAACACGAAGTGAAGATTCTAGGGCATGTCGCCCTATATTTATGACGGGGCAGGAAATTCATTTTTTGAACTTCCGAAATGGCCGAGTAGCATAAAATACTGGGCATGTGAGCGGAATGCCAGAACATGGGAAAGAAGTATTAAGGATCGGGTCGTGATATATTGATCGAAATGCAGTAGTTTGAGTTTTTTTTTCCAAAATAGAACACCCTCCAGAAGAGCTGAAATTTTTTGGAGGGAAGTGCTTTTGCGTGCGTATTTTCCAATAACGAACTAAAAGTTGTGAATAATTGTGTTTTACAACCTACCAGCAGTTGTATCCGCCCGTATTTCAATGCCATATCTAAATAAAAAATGAATTTAAAAAAAATTACACTTAAAACCTACATGAAATTGGATCCCAGGTTTCTAATTATTGAAAAAACGTTAGCAATGAAATTATTTTATTATGTCATTTCTAACTTATAAAACGTATTTCCTTGCTTAGGATGTTGAGAAATCCTGTTTTATGGCGTTCCCACAAATTATGTAAGAAGTCAACCAGTAAAAACGAATCTGTGTAACCGAAAATCTGCCAAAACAAACCTTTTCATTGACAATTGCCGTACACAGAATGTGGCAATACTACCTGGCCCTGTGCATTTTCGGTGAAACCTTGTCCGTCAGACGACGCAGTAGGTGTCGCGCATGGAAAATGTAGAAAAAGCTGGGAACCAGGTTATCAGAAATTTTTTTGGAAAATTAAAAAAAAATTGTGACGAAAGATAAGAAACAATAGATGAAAAGAAAAAGGCAATTTGTAAAAACGAATTTCATAGAATTCGAAATGTAAGAAACTAGAGGGGATGCGAAGATTTGAACACGCCAATTCCCTAAAGTTCTATATTTTAGGAAAATATCGATTTTTTTCAAAAGTGGAAGTCCAAGAAAAAACTAAATTTCCAAAAATTTGAAATCCAAGAAAAATTTCGTGTTTCATAAAAATTGGTAATCCAAGGAAGAAGTGTATTTCCAAAAATTCGAAATCCTGGGAAAATGTAAAAATTTCCTAAGAATCCAAGTAAGAAGTGAATTTTCTAAAACTCGAATTCCAAATCCAAGGAACGTATAGAACAGAATTGAAATCAAATAGTCATAGTCAGACGGGAAGTAATTCGAGAGAACAAGAACAGGAGCAGCACTTAGCCAATTTGGCTTACTTATCTGCTTGATCCGGATTCAACTGGACACTTGAACTCGTGTTCACGTATTTTAGGAACAACTGCGATGTTTCCATAAATCGTGGAAGTTCAACATAAATCTTTCTTGAACCGACGAAGGAAGGCATCGTCCAGTTCCATTGGTAGGTTAGTGACTATCTAACGGCTACGACATTAGTTAGGTATTTTGCTGTCCAAATTCCTTCCATTTCAATAAGTGATTGGGTAATATAATTTCCTGAGTGCTCCTAAGCACTGTTAGATCTATCAGTCATCATGGAGGTAATCTCATCCATAAATATAATGGAAGGCTGCCTGGCACGAGCCACACGAAACAGGGCGGCTACCAACTTCTTTGTCCCGCCCGTATATCTTGATTCCAAGCCAGACGTGCTGATAGAAATGAAAGTGCAATTTTCTTTTGATCCTGCTGGCTAGCATAGCTTTGCGAGTACCCGGTGGCTGGAAATTAGAAACATATAATGCTTAAATTGGTATGCACATTTAAAAACTAAAAATCACAACGTAAAACATTAATGGGCATAGCATTCTTTTATATGGAAGGATGATTGAATTTGAAGGCGATTGGGTTGATCAGCGCTTCTTTTGCACTATCCAAACCGTAAACATTTCCTAACTTAACTTTTGGCCGGTTAACTTTAGCCATTGCGGTTTGGAGTTCCTCGGAGAATGAGGATGAGGTATCGCGGCACCTCACTCAATCAAAGGCGTTCTGCCCCGCAATGGAAGGGTTCGCGATCCTACCTCCTGAAGCATCTGGACACGTGCTCAGAAGTGAAGAGCTCTTGTTCCTTCCTCCTGACGCTTGTGCGCAAGTTCGTTGTTCCTTAGATTCCTGTTGTTGAAGGATGTGAGGAATTCCCAATCCCGCGTTCGGCAACTGTTTGATATTATTAGGCTGCTCGAGGAGTGTCGTCATTAATTCGACAGCGAGGTATCTGGACTCTGCGTCTTTCTCAGCAATGACTAGTTGACAAAAACTCTATGTAAAAACGCTTAGGGTAGGTGGGGGTCACTGTGATCAGGTGGCAAGTGTGATCATTAGCCTTTCGGCACGCTAAATATTCTAAAAATCTGGGAAAATTGCTTTAATTTAGCTGGGGTAGAGTAGTATTCCATTTTAGAAAGAGGGAGACGAAATTGCATCGGCTTCCCTCCGAAATAATTGCCAAATCACGAAGTACAACTTTCCACCTTGCTTATCAATTCATCCGTCTGTTATTTAGTTTTGAGTATCGAGATCAAATTTAAAGGTAATTATTTCTATTAAACACCAATTGAATCAGTACTCGTTTGTCTTATGATTCGTATAAAATAATTTACTAAAAACAATTTGCTAATTAAGTTACCTTAGTGATCACAACTAACCTTCAAATTCTGAGAATCCGGGAAATTGTGATCAGAAATTTCAAGCGACCGGGTCGTCAATTTTTTTAAACAAATCAGACCCCGCGATCACTAAGATGGTTAAACAAATCAGACCCCGCGATCACTAAGATGGTTAAACAAATCAGACCCCGCGATCACTAAAATGGTTGATAGCGGTGCTAAAAATAGGTTATGCCAGCATTTGGAGTTTTATGTATTAATTTACATATTAGAAAGAATTTTGTAATTCATTATGCCGTAATATATTATTTTGACATTTGACCCGCCATGGCTGGTCACCGGAAGGTCACAGGTCACAATGTCGTATAGCAGGGACGCACCGTGAAATTTCCGGACCTGAGATTCAGACCTCAACGGGCCCTTAGATAAATATCATTCCAAATTC